>ML106494.1:0-11738 GCA_003697995.1 Taxidea taxus jeffersonii
CCCCCCCATACGCCCCTCCCTCAACCCCGCCTTGGCCCGCCCCCTCCCTCGGGCCCCCTGCCCCTTCTCTGCCCCCGCCCCCAATCCTCCCTCAGCAACGGCCCCGCCCCCGGCTCCGCGTTGCCACTTCCCTCAGCCCCTCCCCGCCCGCCCCGCCCCGCCCTCAGCCCCGCCCCCGCCCCGTCGGCCCCGCCCCCTTCGTCTGCGGGTCTCCGACTCCAGGGCGGTCACCGTACCAGTCAGTTTCTCCAGAGAAACAACCAGCCGAGCGGCAGACGACACACTTTCCAAGCACCTGGCGCAGGCAGCGAAGAAGGCGCACCAGCCCCCGATCTGCAGAGCAAGGCGCAGGAGGGGCCCGGCTTTCCTGGGGGTCCGAGGCAGGAGGCTGTCCCCGTTCGGGCGGTCAGGAAGCAGGAACAAGCCTTGTCCTAGCCGGGTCGTCCGATCGGATGAGGCCCGCCCATCTGCTCCTCTCGTGTGCTGAGCTGAAAGGGTGCCTCTCGGAGGAACAGCTGGACACTGGCGGAACACCGGGCACCCGTGGCCCGCTCACGGCCACACACAAATGAACAGAACCCAGACGAGCCCTACAGGATTTGTCCTTCGTGGCATAGTCACTGGGCACAGTGCCCGCAAGTTTCATCCACGGGGAGGCAGGTGTCTTAGGTCCCTTCCTGGTTAAACCTGAATAATATTGTCATTATTCTTACGTCGTTGTTACTCGTGCATTTTATGGCCGTCATTGTTACCGTTACTGCTACAGTGTTGTTATTGCTGTTTGGATGGACCACATCTAGCGCAGCCACTCCTCCATCCACGGCCGCTTGGGTTGCTTCCACGTGGTGGCCGCTGTGAGGGACGCCCCGTGGAGCTGGCGGGTCTGTGCTTCTGCGTGCAGTGCCGCTGGCCGTTGACTCAGAGGTGGCATTGCTGGGCCACACGAGCTCAGAGTTTTGTCCATTGAGTACCACGTGTGGCCACTGCAGCACCAGGCGTGGGACATCTCCATTACGCTAGGAGACTCTCCTCCAGCTGGGATGGAGAATTTACCCTCCCTCCTGAAACCCTAAACAAAACCAGACAAACAACAAAAAACATGAAGCAGTAGCTTCTAAGGCTGGACACTAGGTGACATGTGGTGATGGCCCCTGAGAGACAGGGGCAGGAATGGGGTGTGCCCTAAACCTGTCCCAGCTCACTGCCTCGAGGGGGTTGCCCTGGCCTGGGACAGACCCCTGGGTGACAGACTGCGGGCCAGGTGGCTAGAGCTCGTATGAGGGAGCGTGAGAGGGGGAGAGCCACACAGAGCACTGGCCGTCCACAGCCACCAGCGGAGGACCGGCCGGCCCGGCCTGGGAGGGCGTGCCCGGGCGCAGGGGGGGAAGCATCTGCCTTAGAGGCAACCGCGCTCCAACCCAGCACCGGCTCCCAGTGGCCGCACCAGAGACTCTCCGTCTGCAGAGTCTGTAGGCTGAGCTCTCCGGAAGGGCTTGCCTCTGTGGTGCGGAGCTACTGGCCCCCGACTGGGCACCCACCCAACCAGAAAAGCCAGGGTTGGAAGGAGACACCGTTCCCAGGTAACGCACCTGCTTCCCCAGAACCAAGCTCAAGATTGACAGAAATGCAAAGCACCGGCACCCGACAAGGCGAAACTCAACAACGTCTGGCATCCAAGCCAAAGGAGCGGGTGTGCAAGGAAGGAGGAGAAGGTGACGCACAAGGAGAAGGACCAGCCAGCCACCCCAAAGCAGCCCAGAGCTGACACGGGTGTCCCAGCCAGTCAGCACCGGAGGCTGTCGGGGCAGTTATGAGAACTGGATTCTGTGGCCTCAAAGTCAAGTGGAATCACAGTGGCACACCACTCCCACCGCAGCAGGAAAGACTCAGAAACTCGGCGGTGGCAAGTGGGAGCCCGTGCACGGCGGGCAGGAACGACCAGGACCGCGGTGGCGGCCGGGGGCCGGAGGGGCCGGGCAGGGACGGTGCACAACAGTGTGAGTGGCCTGACAACCCTGGACTGTGCACTTAAAAGCGGTGAAGATGATAAATTTTGTTATGTGTATCTTACCACAATTAAAAATAATAATTTTTTAAAAAGTGAAGTGGAGACAGGGAAGGCATTACCCGAGGGAGGAGCGGCCTCCACGGCGAGGATGACCGCGTGAGCGCACCCGGCTCCGGGGCCTGCTCCGAAACCAGGCGGACTGAGGACTCTTTCGGTGTGACCTAGGAGGACAGTGTGAAAAACAGCCCCGGGGGGGCACCCGGCTGGCACAGTCCAAAGCATCTGGATCTCGATTTCCGCTCGGGTCTCGATCTCAAGGTCCTGGGACGGAGCCCCCGTCCACGAGTTTGCTGGAGATTCTCTCCCTCTGCCCCTCCTGCTTGAGAGCTCTTTCTCAAACAAACAAATAAATAAAACATTTAAAATAAATAAATACAATAAAACCAGACCCAAACCCTGTCCTGAGCATGGCTAGCAAGCAAGGCGAGGCCTTGGAGCCCATGGTGTGGTTTCATTTTGACGTTTTTGACCCAGAAGCAGAAACTTGGAGCTGCTGGGAGTAGAGCTTGGATTTTAAGAGTCTGCCCCCTTCTCCGGCTGCCCCGCCGGCCTGTGAGCTGCAGCCTAGCTGCCTGCACTTTAAGTGAAGGGTTTGTTTGAGGATAGGTTTAGAGAAGCCGCAGAACAGTGCGGCGCCGGTGCCGTCTCCTCCCCACGTCCATATTATCAGCACCTTCCACGGGTTTGGTGCGCCGAGTAGACCCGACCCCTGAATGTATATTATCGTTCGCTCTAAGTGTGCGCTCTGTTCAGATTTTCTTCTGTCCCAGGGTCCCCCCGTGGACCCTCCTGGATACACACCCCCTCGCATTTATTTGGGGGGCAAGCACTTCCTTACTTTCTGGTGCTGTGAGAGGTTCTAGGTTCCCCGCGTGTACTTCCCGCCCCCTCGCAGGGTCAGCGCTTCTGCAAGGAGCCCCGGTCCCTCCCGGCGGGGGGTGGCGCTGGACACCCAGGTCTGGATGCGGGTGCGCTCGCTGCCGCAGGAAGTCACAGCTTCCGGACGCTCTCAGCGGGTGAGCAGGGCAGTGGATATGCACCCAAGGACCTGTGTGTGGACACTCGTTTCCACAGGGGACCCCCCCCCATTTATAGGAGTCTAACATGAGCGCCCTGTGCCGATCTTTCACCACGTGGGGCGCGCCAGCACCTCCCTGCTGTGCTGTCAGTCCTACTCCAACAGAGACCAGCCCCCCTCCTCCCACCGCCGGCCGCTTCCCTGCTTGCTCTGGGTCCCAGCGTCGTGGGTTCAGAACTGCTGCCTGTGCTCCCGTGGGGAGCAGTCCTACCCCTGCCCCCTGCCCTGTTCTCAGTGCACCTGCAGGTCCTTTTAGTGCTCAGCATACCCCCGAACCAGGCAGTCCTTACACCGAGCTGCCCACCCGCCCACCCACACTCAATGGTCTTCCGTGTTCTGGCTCTTCTGAATGAGGCTTCCTGGAACGTTCTAGTACAAGGTTTTTGGTGACCACGGCAGACTGATTCTAGGACCGGCCCTGACAATCTGGCCCTTGTGTCCCCTCTGTGTCAAGCGTGGTGGGACCTATGAATGCCACCAGATGCTACTCCTGCCCCAGGTTGCCGCACGGGGCCAAAGGAGATCGCCCGGGTGAGAATAATTTAATCACACGATTTTGTTAAAAGCAGGTTTTCCTTGGTGGAGGTAGGGAGGGACTCTGTTGCTGGCTTTAAATATAGGGGGGCATCTGCCAAGGAGTGAGGGTGGCCTGTAGGCACAGAGACAACCAGCAAGGAAATGCGGGCCTGGGTCCTGCAAAGCAAACACTGGATTTGGTTAACAACCTGGATGAGTGTGGGGCCAATTCTGCCCTGAGCCTCCACGGAGCCTGACCCCGCCTTCCATTTTAGCCTTTGAGAACCCGCCCAGGTGGGACTTGTGACCTACAGATCCAGATCCGGGAGCGGACCAGTGGGACTGCGCGAAGCCACCAAGCTGGTGGCGATTTGTTACCCAGAAACAGAAAACTGATAGAGACACGTGTTTTTGTTTCTCCAGGATGCATTCCCGATCGTTGAATTGCTGGGGTTTAGGGCAGATGCACACTTAACTCAGGAAACTTCTCCCACAGAGTCCTAGCGGTTGGATTGTCTTAGCTCCCACGGCAAAATCCGAGCAGTGCCGATGCCGCAGGTCCTTACCACGAGTCGGCGCTGTCAGCCTGGATGTCAGCCTTTCCAGGGGCCTGTACTAGTGTCTCACTGTGATTTTCATGTGCATTACCCTGACCTCTGTAGGTGCTGGGCACCTTTCCTTGAGTTACTGGCCATTTGTACATCTCCTTGTGAAACGCTGATTCAAATATTTTGTCTGCTTAAAAAAATTGGGTTGTCTGTATTTTGTTCGTCGGCGCTCTTTACATGTTCCAACACAAATCCTTTGTCAAAGACTGTGCTGTGAATTTTCCCCCAGTTCTCAGATTTCCTATTCACTTTGTCAGTGGTATCTTTTGAGGAGTACATTTTTTCTTTGATGAGAACCAATTTATTGATTTTTCTGGTATGGCTGGTGCTTTTGTGACCTGGAAGAGATCTTCGCCTGCCCCAAGCTTGAGAAGATTTTCTATTACGCGTTTTTTCCTAGAAGGTTCTGGGTTTCATGTTCAGGCCTATGATCCACTCCAGTTTCGTTCTGGGGCAAGGAGGAGACTAAGAGTTGAGGCCCAATTGTTTTCTGTGTGGATACCCCGTGGTTCCAGCACCGTTTGTTAAAAAGATTTTCTTTCCCCACTGAGTTGACATGGCTTCACGAAAATAGACGGCCGTGTGTTTGTGAGTCTGTTCCTGGCATCCTCACTCTGTCTTCACGAACCCCTTCATCCGTCCTCTGCCGGGGCCATGCTGTCTTGACAACCTTTGCTTGGTGGTCTTTGCGATGTAGGCCCTTCAGCCGCATCTACTTTTCCAGAATTCTCTCAGCTGTTTCAAATCCTCTGCAATTCCAATTCTAGTTAGAATCATCTCATCAAAAACTTTGTTTTTAATTCATTTATTTATTTTAGAGAGAGAAAGAGGGACAGAGGGAGCGAGAGAATCCCAAGCAGACTCCCTGTGGCACATGGCGTCTGATGTGGGGCCGGATCTCAGGGCCCCAAGATCACGACTGGAGCCGAAGCCAAGAGTCAGCTGCTCAACCAACTGAGCCCCCCCAGGCATCCCTCTTTGAAGACTTTAAAAGCCTGATGAGATTTTGATAGAATTTGCAGTGAGTCTACACATTATTTCAGAGAATCAGTCTCTTAGAAACACCGGGTTTTCTAATCTCGCTGAGATCTCAGGCCTTTCGTGGCTTCTCTTGCCAAGTTTCCTGCTTGAGATTCTTCTCTGTTCTCCTCATTATTTTAGTTCCTGTGCATTTGATATCTTGGTGTCAAAGTAAAGTTGATTGTAAAGTTTTTCAGATGTCACTTTCCAGTGTTTGGTTATTAGCCAATAGAAATGGAACTCCTTTTTCTAAATTGGCTGCTGGATCATCTTGTTTGTTCTGTCAGCTGCTTTCGTGATTTTAGGGGGACCTACCCATAAGATCGCGTCTTCTATTCCTGTTCTTGCCTTCTCGCCGTGGCTGGGACCTCCTATACGAGGTCAAACAGCGGCGGGGAGAGCGGACATCCCCACCTTGCTCCTGGCCTCGGTGGCTGCAGCTTCTCACCACGAACAAGCCTCGGGTCATCAGTTTTGTACAGAAGCTCTCAGTAAGTTAGTTCCCTTCCCTTCTTAGTTTGCTAAGAATTCGCACCACGCGTGGTGCCGATTTTGTCAAGTGCTTTTTCCCACCCGTTGAGAACATCATATGGATTTTCTTGGAGAAGCCGTAGCATGGTGGTTTAGTTTTAGGTCGTTGAACCAGCCTTGCCTTCTTGGGGGAAACTCCTTGGTCAAGGTGTAGAAGCCCTTCTGTGCCTTGTTTGATTAGATTCCCTATTTTGTTAAAAGATGTCTGTGTCCATGTATATGAGGGTTACTGGTCCATAATTTTCTCTTCTTGGGATATCTTATCTGGTTTTGGTCTTGGGATATTGTGGCCTCGTGGCATTTAATTTTCTTTTAGAGTCTCTGTGGAATTGGTATTTCTCCCATGAGCGTGTGGTTGCATTCACCAGGGAAGCCTCCGGGCCAGGAATTTTCTTTGTGGCAAGGTTTTAAATTATATATGGAGTCTTTGTAACAGACACAGCTGGGTTCTGGTTAAGTGTGCCTTCTGCGCCTGTCCTCGTCATTTGTGTCTTTCAAGGAATTTTTCCCTTCTGCCCTTTTTCCCACCTGGAGGTGGGAAGCCAGATGTGAGATCCAGGGTTCCCCGTTCCCGCCTCAGACTGTCAGAGCAAGGGGTCCCAGTCTCGCCAGGCTCCGCCCTCACCCAGACCTTGGGGTCTCCATACCCCACGTGGCTTCCACCCCCAGGGCAATCCTTGTAGGTCCTCTGGGATTGGGCGGCTGAGTCTGAGTGGCCCACGGTCAGGAGTCAGGGGGTTGGTGGGTGGGGAGTAGGGGATGGGGGGGCAGCACCGGGCCAGGAAGAGCCAGGTGTGTGTGTGTACGTACCCAAAGCTCTCACAGGACTTCTCTGATCCATCCCATCTAGGCCACTCCCCTCCTGAGTGCCCTCCATTCCTGAAGCCCTCTCCTCCGGAGCCCCAGCAACACCTACCTGGCCCGGCAGGTGGCGTCAGGAGCTTGGGGAACAGATCCTGTGGGCAGGTGCAGGGGTGGGATAGGGGAGGGCTCTGTGGTAAGAGACTGGGGACTGCTTCCTCTGAACTGGGGCTGAGCCCCAAGAGCTGGTCTGAAGTGTGGGGGTGCTTCCAGGCCTCACTGAGATGTTGTCACGTCCCATAGTCTTTAACAAATCACCCTGGGGTGGGGTGGGGGGTTGGGGGAAGGCTGGGAGGAGTGGGGCTGGAGACAAGGATTGGAGGTGCACCTGCCAGGTAAGAGTCTCAGACCCCACCAAGTGGTCTCCCAATAGGGACAGAGCACAGGACCTTCCCCCTTCTCCATGCTGGGGTTGAGGAGCAGAGGGACCCACCCAGCCAGGGAGGAGCAGGGCAGGGGAACTCAGGACAGGGGAGGAGTCTGGGGGCTTAGGGCTCAGGAGGGGCAGGTGGAGACCCCACTGTGCTGTGACCTGGGGCTCTGTCCCTGGGGGAGGGAGATAAGGTGGGGGCCCTGGGGAGGAGGCCGTGCTTCAGGGAGCCAACACTTGCCCTCCTCTCTCCAGGGCTAGAGCAGGGCAGCGTATCTGCTGGACTGGCGGCTTAGCTGAGCTGCGCCCGCGCCAACGGTGTGCTGTGGATCCTATCCCCCCCCCCCGCCCCCGCAGCCAGGGAGGGACTCTGCTGGGGGTGTGGGAGCCCTGAGTAGGGAGGCCTCCATAGGCTCAGGAGAGCGTGTGATGTGTGCAGGTGGGCGGGTGGGGCACGCTGGTCCCCACCATCCCAGCCCAAACAAATCAGAGCAGCAGCATATGGTCAGCAGGCCCTTTGTTTGCCCAGAGAGAAGCTGCTGGAAAGCTTCTGAGTTCTCATCCCGGGGGCTGGTCCCCTCCTGGTCGTCCAGTCTGTGCTTAGGGTCAGGGATGCCACAGGTCCTGGTACTGCCCAGGAAACTGAGGTACAGGGTTGGAAGCTGGTTAGGGCGGTGCCTGGGTTAGGTGCCCCTAACAGGATCCAGGGAACCCCCAAACAGACGGCCTTGAAGAAGCACAGCCCCTCCCTTCCTATCTCCCCAAGCACTTGTCAGTGGCCCCATAGTGTCACCCTCTATCCGGTGTCCTGCCCTCTCCCACCTGTGTTCCTCTCCTCTGCGGGTGCAAAGCCGAGGGTAGGGAAGACTGGGAAGTGTGTACCCTAGTGTTCTCGCCTGTCAAAAGGGATGGCCAGGCCAGCTCAGGATCTGCAGGGCCAGGCTCCCCCCGGGAAGTCTTCTGGTTGGGGGCTCTCCCCGGGGTTAGCAGGACAGAGAGCTATGGCCTCCAGGCCCGGGCAGCCCCGCCTCGGGGTCCTCGAGGGGCTGCTGGGTGCCTGTGCTCCCCTGAGTCCAGTGGGAGGCGGGGCAGGCAGCGGAACGTGGGAGCGCGGAGTGCGGCAGGTGTTGCCAGCCTGACTGATGGCGGTTTGGGCAAGGGATCCGGGCGGGGGAGGGGAGGCGCTGGTTGGTTGGTGGGGGGATCCGGCAGGCAGCCAGCCCCAGGAGGGAGGGCGGAAGGCGGCAGAGCTCTGTGTCTGGGAAGCCTCAGTGGGGAGCCGCCCTGCCCCCGCCCCCACCCCATCTTCCTCCCGGAATGCTGGGTGAAGACCCCTCAGCCTTTCCCCCCAGGGCCACAGGTCCTTCCACGGGCGGTCAGGACCCTCCCTGGAGCCCATCTAGCCCGATGTTTCCTTGTGCAGGTGGGGAAACTGAGGCCTGGGGCAAAGTCAGCCTCCTGCTCACTCCCTTTCCTGCTGGGACCCCTGTGTCTCCTCCCACACCCTGACATCAGGCTGTGACTTCAGCCTCCCACCCTCTCCTCACAGCTGCCCCCATGTGTCCAGTAGCCTCCTGCTTAGGCCCCCTGGGTCCCCGTGTTATCACACAGCGCCCACCCAGCCCCAGCCCCCGGGGAAGAGGGAGGCTCCCCGTGCCCCTCCCCCACAGGCCCGCCTCAACCTCCTTACCTGGAGACTGCCCCCCTCCAGGCTCTGCCCAACTCCAGGAGCCCCCCTTCCCCCTCCTACCTCCCCCTGTCCCTAGCTGGCTCCTCCCCAGTCTGGGTCCCGACTCTGGTGTCACATCTTCTGAGCTGCTTCCCTGACCCCCAGCCCAGGTCAGGCCCCTCCTTGGGGCCTCCAAGTCCCCAGTGGCAGACTCCTTCATCAGGCCCAGGGACTAGGGCCCAAGAGACTTCCAGGGGCTCGGGGTAAGCAGGAGAGGGGAGGGTGCCTGGGGGGCTCTGTTGGTGAAGCATCTGCCTTTGGCTCAAGTCATGATTCCGGGGTGCTGGGATAGAGCCCCGCCTTGGGTTCCCTGCTCGGCGGGAAGCCTGCTTCTGTCTCTCCCTCTCCCTCTGCTATGCCCCCTGCTTGTGCGCTCTCTCTCTTCTCTTTCTCTGTCAAATAAATAAGTAAAATCCACAAAAATAAATAAATAAAAAATAAAATCGGGAGGGGGAGCCTGGATGGCTCGGTCGGTTAGGCGTCTGGCTCCGGACTTCAGCTCAGGTCACAATCTCGAGATGGTGAGACTGAGTCCCAGCTCCTCCTTGCCAAGTCTTTAAAGTCAGGAGGAAAAATATGAAACTTTTAGAACAAGAAAGTGCTTTCACATATAATATTAATATATTTGTCTTTAGACCAACACAGCCATAGAATCCTACCTTCAGGGGTGCCTGGGTGGCTCAGTGGGTTACAGCCTTTGCCTTCGGCTCAGGTCATGATCTCAGGGTGCTGGGATCGGGCCCCACATCGGGCTCTCTGCTCAGCAGGGAGCCTGCTTCCTCCTCTCTCTCTCTGCCTGCCTCTCTGTCTGCTTGTGATCTCTGTCTGCCAAATGAATAAACAAAATCTTTAAAGAAAAAAAAAAAGAATCATAACTTCACTGTTTTTATATTTTACGGAGGTAGGGGCCCGGGAAGGCTAAGTCCCCAGGCCCACCCTGGGCTCGCTGCAGCCCAGGTCCTGAGCTGCCTGAGCCCCTGCTGGCCACATGAGCACCCTCACCCGGGGCAGGCCCGCCTGCCCAGACCGGTGAGCCTGGCCCGGGCTCCACACAGTGCCCACTGGACCAATGAAGGCCCCGTGTGGGTCCAGCGGCCCCTGTGAGGTTGTGAGCTCGGGGAGGCTTGGGGGCGGCTCCCTGATTCACTGTCTCCCTTGGGGCTAGAGCCTGTGAGCTGGGCCCCCTCGGCCTCCAGGAGCGGCAGGCAGACACCCATCGCTGGGGGCCCAGGGAGGGTTGAAGCGACCCAGAGGCCACGTTAACTGGGTGATGGTGATTAAACCCAGAAGGAAAAGCAGCCGGGGCGCGGCTGGGTGTGGCCCCGCCAAGCGCACCTTGGGGAGAGGACGGGCTGAACCTCACTCACTCGCGGGGCTGGGGCAGCCTGGGGGAGGGAGATGGACAAGGGCCCGTTGGGCTCAGTCTCCCCACACCTCTGCGTTGCGGGAGCCCCCAGGGACCCCATTTAGCAGCTGGGAAACAAGCTGTACAAGTTCCATGCAGGAGCCCGGAACATCCCAGCGCCGTAGCCCCCAGCGCGCACCGCCTCCTTTGGAAGAGCTCGGAGCCCTGGCTGCGCCTGGCCTGGGGGTGGGCAGGGCTGGCGGCAGCCCAGGGGAAGGGGCCAGGGTGGGGGTGGATTTTCCCAGCAGGCAGGTGTGGGCTGGGGCGGCGCGGGGTGCAGCCATTCCTCCGCGCTTTCCTATGAGAACGGCCCCTCCGGCCGCGCCCTCGCGGACGCTATGGGAAGCCAGCCTTGGAGCCGGGCAGTGTCAACACTGCCGGCTCGCCACCTGGCATCTGGTGCCCGCGGGACATCCCTCCAAGCCAAGACGCTCCTTGCTATTTGTCACACCGCTGGGAGAAGCCGAGCAAATATTGTCAGCCCCTCCCCACGCCCCCTGTGACCTCTGCTGTGTTCCAACTCTCGCTGGGCAAACAGGCAGCGATAAGGCACAGAGATTAGAGCTGCAAATAAGCAGCTGCCCCCGCCTGCCCAAGCACAGGATTCCCAGCCTGGACCCCGGGAGGCCCAGGGAGCTGGAGCTGGTGGCTGCAGGGACCTGAGAGCCCAGGCTGAACCCCTGCCCCCATCCCGCTGGGACTGGGACTTCCCAGAGAGGGGTGTCTGGCTGCATCTCCTTTCCCCGCAGGCACCCCACCCTCCCCAAGCAGCTCCTGCTCCACGCGGTAAGCGGCTGACCGACCCGGCTTCGGGTCACACTGAGTGGGGCCACGTGACATTTGCACAGCACTGACCCTGTCACTGACCCAGGTTCCTCTTCCCCAAAGTGGGGCGGGCACTCGCCACCTTTCAGGGCTGGCTGGGAAGACAGCCTTTGGAGAGACATGCTGACCCACACTGAATGCTTCGCAAACAGCGGGTCCCACCAGGGTGACCCATCTCCCACCTGCACACCAGCTAGCCCTGGCTCCCTCGGCACCCGGCCCCTGCCCTCTGGTCTCCCCTCTGCACCCTGCTCTAGCTGGCCTGAGTCCCCTTTGAAAAGGCAGGACCAGGAAGGAACACAACACCCAGCAGACTGGACGGTCACCTTCCAGGTGCTAGGGCTTGGCCTCTGCTAACGGGGCCCAGGGAGGTCATCTGTGAGAAGACAAAGAGCCAGAGATAGGGCCAAAGGAGCAGTCTGAGGTCTGCAGACACCGGGCTGGAGCTCTGCTTGGAGCCAGAGTCCGTCTGTACCTGGGTACAGGAGCCAATCTGCTGGGAGCCAGGCTCAGTCTACAGCTGGGATTAGGGATCAGTCCATGACTTGGATCAGGACTCTGCTCAGGCCGAGGTCGGGGCTCAGTCTGTGACAGGGATGATGAGTCAAATTATAATCGGGACCAGGAATCAGTCCCCAGTTATGGTCAAAGCTCAGTCTGTTCTTGGGGTGGCAGCTCAATCTGTGGCCGGGGTCGGGGCTGGCCGGGGTCGGGGCTGGCCGGGGTC
>ML106494.1:11748-27741 GCA_003697995.1 Taxidea taxus jeffersonii
GGGGTCGGGGCTGCCTGGGGTTGGTCTGTGCCCCCAGTGGCTCTCGTCGAACTGCCGTGCAACGCTTTGCTTCCTCTTTGGATCCGAGTGTCCTTGGCCGGCACCCAGCAGCTCATTCCCGGGGGGAGAGGCCTGTCCCCGCAGTCACATTCCCACGACTGCCTGGGGCGTTGCCGGGAGCAGTGGGGTGTCGAGGGGCTGCCTCCCAGGGGACCTGCATCTCGCCCTCCCCAGCCCCTGACAGCAGCCCAAGACTGTGGCAGAAGCAGCTTCTAGCCTGTGGGGCTCCTTGCCCAGAGCCCCGCACCCTGGCGCCCACCTTCCTGCCCAGCGAGGGGGCAGACGAGATGGGCGCCTGACCACCAAGGCCAGAATGGCCAAGTGCTTCCCCAGGGGGGACTCAGCCTGTCTCCCGGACCCTGCCGGGGGCCTGTACCGGCCCGGGCCTCAGTTTCCCCATGTGACACCAGAGCAGGGAGGGTCTGTCTACCGCATCCAGCAGCCTGCCCCGTGCCCCACCGCAGCAAGTCTGACAGCCAGGGGCTCACGGGAGCTGCAGGGGGGATGCCCAGGGAGGGGCCTGTTGGTCTTTAAAACCACGGACCCCACCCCTCAGGACCCGGTGGGATGCACAGAGACCCACAGGCCGTCCTGACCTCAAGTGCAATGGATTTGCTTAGGGATCTTGGTCCCTCACCAGGAGGGTCTGCAGCTTCGGAAGACTGGCTGGTGACTGGGGCAGGGCCCTCTGGTGGGCCAACGCCACCAGCTCTGGCCAGACGGATCCCACGTCTCAGCCTGGGGTTGGATGAGGGCCAGGAATCGGGGGCTACACGCCTCTGCCCCCCCCACTCCCAGCCCATCAGAAAGGGGCCCTTAGGGTGTCCTGCCTGCTCCAGAGTCACAGCCAGGAGTGCCAGGAGGGTTAAGGCCTTACACACATGGTTTTCTTCCTGGAGTGTCCCCACAGCATGGGTGACGACCCCAGCACCCCACTCTCCGGAGGGGAGCTCTGAGGTCTGCAGGGTGAGCCCAGCACAGGCTCTGACGAGGTGTCAAGCCGGGGGCCTACATCACCCCATGGAGGTGCCCAAACTGCTCCAATGAGCCTCAGTCTTAAAGGAGAGAAACTGAGGCCCGGAGAGGGTCAGGGCCTTGGCCGGTGTCCCCGCATCCAATCTCAGAAGGAAATTTTCCCCCCTCTGCCTCCTCCCCTGGCTCGTGGGGTGGGTGTCAGGGCGGGCTGGGGCAGCTGCTCAGCCGGTGTTGCAAGCTGGCCGCCCCCCGCCCGCCCCAGGCCGCGTCTGGACTTGCATCGGCCCCTGCCCTTGGGCCCAGAGGAAAGCCTCGCCCACCTTCCTGGGATCGGGAGGACAAGTCCCAGCCTGGCCCGCTCCCCCATGCCAGCTTCAAGCGTGAGAAAATCCCGAGCCGAGGAGGCCGGTGTGGCAGGTGGCCGGGGTGTGGGTCCCAGCAAGCCCCCACCCTCCTCGTGCCCGGAGGAGGAGGTCAGCCCCAGCCCTGGCCCTTCCTGGAGCTGGCCTGGAGACACCACAGTCATCTCTGGCCCCTCCAGACCTGGCCCTTGGCTGTAGCTCCCCCAGTCCCCCCGAACCCCCTAAGTGCCCCCCAGCGGCATTCAGCAGGTGCTCGGTGCCTGTCTCCACCAGGCAGCGTGGCCCACTGGCCAGCGAGGGGCTGCCCCGTCACCAGAGCGTTTCCTTCCTGGTTCTGGTCACTGAAGTCTGAGCTGTGCTGGCCCCTGGGGCCAGGTGGGCAGGCCTGAGAGGCACCAGAGCCCCTCGAGAACCCCCTGTCCCCCAGCATGAGGGGAGGACAGAGGGCCCCCAGCTCCTGGGTGGTGTCTTGGGGCCGGGGGGCACCGAGGTCTGGTGTCTGTGTCCTGTGAGTGGTGCTGGGTCCTGCAGGCATCGCTGGGACACTGGAGACAAGGAGTGAGCAAGGGAGAGGGGGCCCAGAGCCAGGTGGGTGTGACGTGTGGGTGGGCAGCTCCTTGAATGCTGACCCCTGAGGGGGCATAAGCCTTCAGGGGGAAGGGAGTGCCGTCCTCGGAGCTGCTCGGTGCAGAGGCCCTGCCCGGGCAAGCGCCGGCTCTCTGAGCTGCCTGGGAGCGCAGGTTGGGCAGGCCAGAGGGCCCAGCAGGGTCAGCGAGCATGGTTGCCTCACAACAGGACCCTGGCCAAGGGCCTCCCATGTTCCCCGAGCCTCAAATGTCGCGAGAGACCGGCTAGGCCCTGCAGAGTCCCCTCAGGAGTCCTACGACCCTGGGGGAGACACGGGCTCTGGCCAGGAACCCTAGGGGGCTCCCGGGAAGAAGTGGTCCATGTCCTGCCTCCTGAAGGCCAGGATGGCCCGGCGTGGCAGCGGAATAGAGCTATCCCTGAGGGACGGGCCGGCCTTACACCTGTGGCCGGGTAGGCACGTTCCAGGTTTGGGTGTGCAGACACCCAGGCCCCTGTACAGAAGGTCTGGGCTCTGCTCCCCGCAGGACAGTGGCAGGGGGCCTCTAGGACCTAGAGCAGGGGCTGTCCTCAGGCCCTGCCCAGAGGCTCACTCAGTGCCCCAGGCTCGGGGGAGGGGAGAGATGTCCCAGCGGGCACAGAGCCAGCACAACGTACTCCCCTGGAAAGGGAAACCCTGGCTGAGAGCCACGGTGGGTGGGTGCAGGGGAGGCCCCAGGAGCCATGCGGGGTGAGCTGCGGGGAGCAGGCGCAGGCCAGCAGAGGACGCGGGGTGCCGCGGGGCTGAAGCTGCTTTAGAAAGCTCTGCATGCAGCTCTTACGCAGGTAGAACATCGGTGCCAACAACCTACAGTCCGTGAGCAGTGCCCAACCTGCACAATCACACAGGGCAACCCTGCCCGGTTCAGTGTGGGCCGCAGCCCGAGGCTCTGGTCCTGGTGTGCAGAGATGGCTGGCCTCCAGAGGGCTTCTGGCCACAGGGCCGACCCCCTCCTCCACTGAGCCCACCTGGGAGACCCTGGCCCAGCAGCTTCCCCACAGGGAGGGGCCTCGGCTTGTTTATCTCCAGTCACCACGGTTCCTTCGCCATCTGTGATGGAGGAAGGAAGGCCCTTGTCACCAGCCCCACCTGCGGTGGCCACTTCTGGGAACAGGAAGCCAAGGGCAGCAGGTCACCTGCCCTTCCAACCGGGAGGAGCAGGAAGTGGCAGGGAGGCTGGGCCTGGGGCTGGAAGGTCCTGGGGGCCCCCAGCGCCCACTTATGCGCCCATACCTGCTGCTTATCCCCAGCTCTGACACACCTGTCCTGGAGAAGCCTCCTGGACGTGCCCGGGCAGAACCCGCCATCTCCCCTTGGCCTCCAGGGTCCCCCTCTCGTGGGCCCCACCTGACGGCAGCTCCCAGGAGACGAACAGTACGTGGGTCCCGAATGTGGGGGGTCAGTGCCAGAGGGTAGGGCGGCACAGCTTGCCCCCTCCCCTGTGTCCGGGGGTGCCCGCCAAGGCATCTGATGGGGCTCTTGGGCAGAGTCCCAGGCACGGGGGCGGGGGGCGGGAAGTCTGAGATGTGGGAGTGGGCTGATTCAGACCCCTTCCTTCACACCCCTACCCACTGGCGGGACAAGGCCTTTGTGGGAAAGCAGGGGCACCGAGCCCCAGGTGCCCCCTCCCTCTCCTCACCTAGGGAGAAGTGCCCTGGAGACAGAGCAGCAGGGGACAGGGTGGGGCCTGAGCTGGGACTCGGGATTCTGCCACAGCCTGGCACTCACTCTGGTGTCACAAGGGCAGCAGGGATGCTGGCAGGAAGGTGGGCCCAGTGTCCCCATGGGAAGAGGGGCTTTCTCAGATCCCCCTGGGGGGCTGGCCCCACTCTGCTTTCTGGAAGCCCAGGCCAGGCCCCAGGGCTCAAGGTGGGCGGTAACAGGTGTGGCCTTCCCCCTCCCCAGCCACAAGTCACACGCAGGGCCTGGCACGGAGGAGGACTGCCTTGGGCACCGGCTGGAGCCAGCCGTGCCAGGCGGAGCTGTGTGGCCAGGAGCCGCGTGTGGGGCTGGCGCTGTGGGAGCAGGCCTGTCCCCTCTGCCCTGCAGCTCCCTCCCGAGTAGAGAGACAGCACCCAGCCAGTTCCTGCAGAGGCCAGGGTCCTGGGAGGAGGGCGCTCCGAGCAGGGACCCAGAGCCCAAGCTCTAGTCTGGGTCTGCTTAAACACCCTGGTGGCCCCCGGCAACCCCCTTCCCTTTTCTGGTCTCTCCAACAGACCCGCAAACTCAGCCCGGTAGTCTTGCTCCGGCGGGCCCAGTCTGCGAAGCCCCTCCCAGAGCCCACAGCCCTTCCCCAGGCCTGGCCGTGCCCCCCCTCCCCACTCCCAGCTGGGAGCCGGCCCCATGGCAGGGTTCCCAGCCTATCTCTGCCTGGGGCAGCTATCTCTGGCCAGCCGGGCAGGCTGCCGGCACCCCCGCCCCCGGGGCTCGACGTGGGCCTGGTGAGGTCACGCTGGCAGTGGTCCCCAGATAACTGGCTGGACTGGGGGCTCTGGGCTCTGTATCCAGCACCCTGTCAGGGGAGCCTAGATAACCAGGTCTCTCGCAGCCCAAGCTGGCTTGGGCTGTCCTCTGGGGGGCCATCACACCTGGGGGTGCCCAAGCCATCTTGACTCCATACCAGGGCAAACACTGGGAAGGGTCGTGCCGGAGGAGCACTGGCCTCCCACCGGTGTTCCTGGTACCAGCAGTGGTGGAGCTGGGGCAGCTTGGGCCTCCTCCGAGCGCCAGCTGGGCAGAACTGGGCCCATCTTCAGCTCTCTGGCCTTTGTGTCACGGCCCCCGTGGCCTGACCTCTCCTGGCTCCATCCACATATGCTCCACCCAGAGCCGTGCTGGACCCCTTCCCGGCTCCCCTTTTCCAAAAGCAGCCCTGAGGGCACACCTGGCCACGGGCATGGCCCTGGGCTGGTGTGTGGCCCTGGCCTTGTCTCAGGGCTCTCTCTCTGGCTCTGTGGGTGGACCCATCCATGACCCCTGAATAGACAAGTGGAAAGGGTCTTGCTGCAGACTTTGGTTCTAAGACCAGCTCCCGCGGAGGGCCAGGCTCCTACTCTGTGCTGGGGGATCAAGGCACAAAGGGCAACGGGACACAGGCCAGCCTTGCTCAGCGGGAGGACAGTGGCCACACGTGCATGAGTGGGGAGAACAGCTCTCGGAGCCCATGGCAGGGGGCACTGAAGCTGGGGCAGGCACGGCCCTCGGCAGCCAGAAGGGCCAAAGGAGCTGGGATCCCACTGGCCCCAGCTGGGCGAGGGTGACCTGTGGCCGCCCAGGCCGCAAGATGCCTCCCGGGTGACCCCTGGGCTTGCTTGTTGCGTGCGGCCTCAGGCAGCCAGCTTTCCGGATCGCGTTCATTGCACAAGCGTGTGAGATCGCAGACACGAAGGACCGGATCGCACCAGCCCCACTTCCTCTTTGCTTTGCGGACGCCTTGCTGGGAGCCAGCAGAGACCCAGTTCTCCCAGCCGGGCCCGTGAGGGTGCGGCCCTCCTACTGCTCAGCCTCGTGAGCCTGTGACAAGGCCCTGAGGCTGCTCCCGGGCTCTGTGAGGCAGGCCGGGGGGATCCCCAGTGCCTGTCAGCCTCAGTCTGTCCAGGGCTCAGCCTCCAGGGTGCCTGTGTTCACTGGGACACAGCGGCTCTGGGATCCCTTTTGCACATGGTGTAATAGAGGCACATACAGGCGGGGAGTGGATGGCGAAGTTCTTGTGCCTTCTTGACCATGAGCTCACCTGCTCCTTTCTATGAAAGCCCACGCAGCAAATAGGACAAGCTTCTTTTCCCATCTCACAGGGGAGAAAACTAGGGCCCAGAGAGATGTCTAGCCTCCAAGGGCCCCTGAAATTCCTCCTCCTCCAGGAAGTCCTCTAGGACTACTCCACCTAGAAGGGGTCTCAGCCTCCCTAAATAAAAGGGGAGTCTTGTCCTAGCCGCTGCTGCCCCTCTGCTCACAGCCACCCTGAGCCCTTCCCCACCCACTAGTGGTCCCTTTGGGGCCATTTGGAGCCTGTATATACATCTGGCTTTTCCCTGTCCTCCTTCGCTGGATTTGGGGGACATAAGGCCCTCCCCAAACATTCACTGATCTCCCGTGCTTCTTCTCCGGTAAAAGGGGTGAGGACGCAGGAGGTGGCGGGGCTGTCCGAGGCCAGGATGCTCCTGCTGCTGGGTCAGCGTGCTTGCGGGGGGCTTTGGGCGGGGAGCCGGGCCTCGTGGCCCTGCACATGGGCTCTGAGCCCCGGGAGAGGGTCACCTCGTGAGGACCTGCCACGGAAGCCGGACATGCAGCACCGTGGAGAGGTCTCCTGCCAGGGACTGAAGGTGCCTGATCACGGCACAGCCAGGCCAGGTGGTGGGAGGCAGGAAGGGAGCCGGGACCCCGAGCTGCCCCGCCGCCCCCACCGCCCCCGCCGGTTCCCACAGAGCCAGGCCGCCCCATCGCCCGTCCTGCTCTCCATTTTACAGAGGCTCTGACACATCTTGCCTGACAATAAATCCCAGTTCCCAGCATCTTTTCCTTTGAAAGCAAGAAGCCCTGTTCAGACCAGACCCTCTCCACGCCTCTCCCTGCCATAATGAGCGGGACAGACCAGTAGCCCACGCTCTTGGTCCTCTGGCCACCTGGGCGCATTGCCTACGGCCGGGCAGGCCCGGGCCTCCCTCTCCTTCCTCCCTTTCAGCTGGTGGGGAGTTTCTTGCCCTGAAACGCCGATTCCCGGCCTCGCCCGGCTTGGGCAGCCCTGCACCTGTCTGCTGTCCTCGAGGGTGGGCCCCGGAACAGTTGACCACAGGGTCCAGGCTCAGAGGCCAGCTTTTCCGGGGAGACTCCTGATCACCCCAACCCAGCAGTCGCCCTGCAGACGCGCCCGATGGAGGACGTCTTCTCCACCATCTCCTTCATTTAGCAGCTGGGCTCGCTCCCAGCGGAGGATCTCAGGACCAGGGGGGCAGACGCACTCTAGTCACCCGGAGGATGGCATGGCCCCCCCGGCGCCCCTTTCTCACCCACGGCCTCTGTGAAACACTGAGACTCACACCAATGCCCCATACCGCCCTCCCCCCCGAGCTCCTGACGGCTGGCACCAGGCCCTGGGCTCACCTGCACCAGGCAGACCGTCCAGGCAGCCAGGCCGCGGCAGCACCCATTCCTGGTAGATTGAGGACTCTACCAGCGGCTACCTGGGCCGCCCCCTCCTGGGGACCCTACCCCTGAACACTGGGTTCATCAAGTCCTGCACCCAGCTGCCCTGTCCCCTCCCTCGGGGGGCCCAGGAGCCACCTATCCTGGCACGTTCAACTCCATCCCTGCTCGAAGCCCACCCCTCCTGGAGGAGGCCCCCTCGGGCCCGCTGTGGTCCCAGTGTCTGCTTGAGACACGGACAATCCCATGTGCACCAGCACTCCCCCCAGGGAGGACCCCACTCCAGAAGGCCCCAAAGACCATGGCCATGGGCGACTTGTCCACTCTCCGCCGTGGGCCCCACACTGAGCTCAGAGCCCCGCGCTCCACCACGCCTGGCCTCCCCACTAGGGGGTTTGTGTCTCCAGGCCTGCCTGGGCCCAGAGCCCATTGGACCCCAAGGATGACCCCTGCCTCCAAACCTGTCCCTCCCCCGTTCCTCCACACTCTCGTGGTGGCCCAGAGCTGTGGGTCTCCCCCAGCTCCCACCGCCCGAGCGTCTCCCCAGCCCATGGCTTAAACCCGACCATAGTGACAAACCCTGGCCAGGATGGGGCAGGCGGGAGTCCCGGCCAGTGTAGGGAGGATTGGGCCCGAGGCCCCAGCTGCTGATCCCACCCCCTGGCCGCTCCCGAGCAGCCGGGAGTGGGGTCAGGGGGTCTCCTCCCCAGCCCCTGCAGAGTGTTTGCACAGCTGGAGGTCCCAGAGCTGGCCTGCGACCTGCCTGGCTTCGGCTTCAGCTTTAATGGGTCTTTCTGGAGGCCAGCATGGGAGGACTGAGCAGAGGAAATCGCCTCCATCGGGAAGGACAACTCAGCTGCAGGGAGGAGGGAGGGAGGGGGCTCTGGAATTTGCTGTCGGTTGGGGCCTGGGAGGACTTGCACCCCGGGCCTGCAGGAAGATGGGGGGGGTAAAGCGATGTTTTCCTGACCCCAGAAAGCAAAGCCCCCCGACATCCTTTCCATCACTGTCCCCTCTGGCGGGGGGTGGGGTGGCAGCCAAGGACAGGCACAGGTGCAATGGAGAAACTCCTGCCCTGGGCCCCCCACCCCCCTTGGCTGGGGCTCTGGAAAGCAGGGGAGGGGTGGGTACGCTCTGGAGCACTGGGAAGAGGTGTGCAACCCCTGTCCCCCAACCCGCCTGCAGCTAGGACCTGGACATGGGTGTAGCTGGGCTGGTGAGGCAAGCGGAGGTCAGTCTGTCTGCTGGGGCAAATGCTTGGACTCCCATGCCTCAGTGTCCCCCAGGTACACAGAAAGCTCCCCAATGGCTCTAGCCACCTGTGCTCTCAGATCCCAAAGGGCCGTGGACACAGAGAGAGACAGGACAGAGTGAGGGCCAGGGCGAGGCTGCCTTGGGCCGGAGGGGACGTTCTGGGCTAGGGTAGGGGTGAGAGGGGGGCAAGGGCTCAGAGGTAGGGCGGGAGCAGTGTGTGCAGGGGACGTCTGGCTGCAGGGTAGGCATGGAGGGCCTTGAGTGCCAGGAAAGCAAGGCTCTGGTGCTCTGTCCTTTCAGGCTAGGAAGTGGTCTAGCTCAGCCTCCGGGCCTCTTCTAGGCTTTGTCTGCTCTGACCCCAGGGCTCCCCACTAGCAGATCCCACTGGGAAGGCCCTCCCCGCCCCCCAGGGCCCACCACTGCTGCCTCACAGGCCCGCCTACCGCCAAGCTCTCTGGGGCCGTGCAGAAGGCTCTCGGTCAACTCTGAGGTCATGCGTGAATGGCCTCTTGCGCCTTGGTCCAAACAGAGGCCCAGTGGTGAGCTGGCTGGACAGGAGGCAGCCACTTCCTGGGCTGGCTGGTGACTCACAGGCCCATTTCTGGGAAAACTCCCACCCACCCACCCCCCAGCAGATCTGGATGGTGTGGAGCTTGGCCGAGTGGGGGCTAACTGTGGGAAGCATGGTTATAATTAGGGGCTGGGGTCTGGGGGAGGAGTAGGGAACCCAGAGGAGGGACCAGATGCCTCCTGGCCTCCTGGGCCACTGGGCTGGGCTCTCTGAGCCTCCAGGCTGAGGCTACTCGGCCTTGGACCTCCCCAGCTCTGCACACTGGCCTTTCCTGCTGAGTCAGGACCCAATGTCCCCAGGGAGGGCCATATCAGGTTTGCCTGAGTCCTTCCCTAGGCGCTCCTAGTGATGAAAAGCTTCCCACTTGGGGGCTCAGGGCCTGCACACAGCCTCTCTGACACCCAGAATAACCCATGGGACTGGCAGTCCAGGGATCCCATGGCTTGGAGGGGCTGAGAAGACGCAGAGCCAGGCTCTGGCCAGATCCGAGTGTCCGGAGGAAACAGGCCACTCCCAAGCGGGCTGGGACGTGGGGTCCCTCCCCACGAGGCTCCCAGGCCAGAATCCAAATGCCATTTGCTCAGCAGGTCCCTGGAAAAACATCCTTCTGGGAAGGATCTGAGAAGGGCAGGCTGGGAGGAGGCCTCTGGCCAGGTCAGGAGCAGGGCCCGGGCCTCTTGAACAAACACCACAGTGGCCGCCGCAAATGGGAGCCGGGCCCGGCCGTCCCCCTCCCAGCCCATCTGGCCTCCCACAGCCACCCCACCCCACCCGCCGTGGGGAGCGCCTGCGGTGATGGAGAGACAGCCCACAGCCCGCCCCACGGGGGCCTACAAAGCTTTTTTTTATTGAAACATCAGTGAGATGTACTTTGCATGCCATACAATTTCTCATTTGAAGTCTACAATTCGGGGCGCCTGGGTGGCTCAGTGGGTTAAGCCTCTGCCTGCGGCTCGGGTCATGATCCCGGGGTCCTGGGATCGAGCCCTGCATTGGACTCTCTGCTCCACAGGGAGCCTGCTTCCTCCTCTCTCTCTGCCTGCCTCTCTGCCTGCTTGTGATCTCTCTGTCGAATAAATAAATAAAATATTTTTAAAAAATGAAGTCTACAATTCGATGGTCTTTAGTGTGTTCATAAATACAGGCAAGCATCACCACAATCAATTCTAGAACATTTTCATCAGCTCAGGAGAAATCCTGTCTTCACCGTCTCCCCGCCCTGGCCCCCAGCACCACCGGGCAGCCTCCTGGGTCTGCGGCATCCCGGCTCTGGACACCGCACGCGATAGGCCCTTTGGTGCGTGGCTCTCACTCCGTGCTCTCTGGGTTCGTCCCTTCTCTAGCCAGATCGTCCACGGCACGGATGGACCGGCCTTCGTTCATCCCTTCTCCTGCGCTGGACACGGCAGCTGGACGGGCTGCCGCGCTTGCATGTTCTCACCTCTCCAGGGCGCACGCGGGCCCAGGAGGGGCAGGGCCAGGCCGCGCGGCAGCCCCGTCTGATCGCTGCCCCCGGCGGCATCCGAGGGCTCACTGGCCAGCTCCCGACACGACCGAGGCTCCTCTCTCCGCGCTCGGGGCCGCCGCCGGGGGGGCCAGGTGTGGGTGTTGAGCGCCTACCCTGGACCCACGCGTGCTGGACGGCCCAGTGATCAGCCCTGGGGGCAGCAAGGCCAGCTCCCTGTTTCACGGGAACATGCAGGGCTCGGAGGGAAGCCCGGCTCCCAGCTTTGACTGGGGGCGCCACCAGTCCTGCCTCCTCGCGGGTCCGTGTTCTCCCAATCCCGGGGGGCGCAGCAGGAGATCGCCCCCACCTCCGTCCCCAAGACCCACGTTGCACCTGCCCAGGGCTTGAGCTGGATACTGGGCCTGGGGCTGGAGAATCCATGACCAAACAGCACTCCAGCGGGAGCTTCTGGGGGGTTCCAGAGGCCCCCAGAGCTCCCCAGGCCCAAAGGAGAGTGGCCAGCCAGCTGTGGCCAGCAGCCAGCTGGGCTCACCCCCGCAGGGGACTCAGCACCCCCACCCCCTCAATGCATTCTTTTGGCTTGGACTCTCCCATCCCTCTGGAGCCCCCTTACCGCCCGTTCACCCCCGGCTCTGGTCCCTGGTAGCCACCTGCCCAGCGTAGACTGGGGGAGAGACCAGAACCTTCTCTGCTCACCAGTGTCCCGGCCCCGCCGATGCTCCTGGGAGCACAGTCCTCGTTACTGGGTGCTTGGGTGCCATTTTGCCCCCTCTCGCACGCCCAGAGCCCAGCTCTACTCTTTGCCTGAAGGCCCTTCCTCACACAGAGGCATTTTGATTCCGGAGCTCTTGGCCTGGTGCCCACAGCCTGTGGGCAGGGTCAGGCAGCAGCACCCCACTGACCAGCTGACCCTCGAGCAGGCCGGTCGCGCTGGGCATCGCTGCCCCCCTGCCCCACCGGCCCCCTGCCGCTTGGCCCACACTGAGGCCCCTGTGACCAGAGGGATTTCCCGCTGTAGCAGAAGGGGCCAGAGCCCAGCCCCAGGGACAAGGAGGGAGAGTCTGGCCGGCTTTGCGGGTTAACAGTAGGGGCCACCACCCACCAGCCCGCTTCCTGCCCCCTGCCCTCGCACAGCTCCGGGGGCGGGCGCGCCATCCCCACTTATAGGCAGGGAAACTGAGGCTGATGAGCAGAGCAAGGCTGGAAAATGCCAAAGCCTGTGGGTGCTGGTTTGTGGCCCCAAACCTGTACTCGGAGTGATTGCTGCCCCTGATGAGGCTGGCGGGCGCTGGTGCTCAGGGCTGTGTCTGGGCAGGGCTCGCTGCCCCCACGTCCCCGGCATGGCCCCCCATCAGAGCTCCCCTAGTGTGGCTGAGGGGTGGCCTGTGCCCTGACACTCGGGCAGGACCGTCCCATGCACTGGCTTCCCAGAAACTGCCCTCCCTGCCCCTGGCTGCCCATAGGTGATCGTGCTGGGCCTCTGGGTCCCCCAGCCTAGCCTTCTGGAGGGTTCGGGCTCACGGTGGCCCTGTGCCTGAAGCTGCCGGTCGGGTCTTCTCCGGGGAGGACTCAGGGGGCAGCTGCCGCGGAGCAGCCCCACGGAGCAGCCTGTTGGGAAGGGCAGGGCAGCCAAAAACCCCAAATGGTATCTGTTCCTCCCTAGGCAGAGACCAGGGCCACCTGGGACCCCATGTGTGGGGACAGCTGACTGCCTGGTGGTCTGGAGCCCTGCCCCGCCTCCCTCTGTGCCCCACCCCCAGAGCTCCCCAGGGATGGGGTGCCTGGTCCCCTCCATGCCCCCAGCGTCACACACACCCGACAAAGCAGGTGCCCAGAAGAGACTTGCCGAATGAAGGGGCCAAGACACCCCACTCTCTGGGGCCAGGCCACGGGGTCCTACAGCATTCCGAGAGAAGCTGCTTCCCCACAGTCACCCTCAGGCGTCGGGCCAGCCCACAATTTAAGGGACCCTTGGCAGGTGGTCACCCTGAGCTCTTAGTGTGCTTGGTGGAAAGCAGCCCTACAGAGAAATCCCCTCAAGAGGGGAGAAGGATCCAAGAAAGGATAGGCAGTGGGCACTTGGGGCCCTTGCTTGCAGAGGAAGGTCACCCGGGCAGCAGGTGGCTGAGGCAAGCCTGTGGGGTGCGGCCTGGCCTTCTGGGTGTTTCCCTGGAATGCCCTCAAGGGGCAGCTGCAGGGAAGGGCTGGGCCAGGCCGGCCTGTCGCCAGGCCCATGGCTCCCGGGCTTGCCTGCTTACCCCTCCAGCCTGGCCCTGCCTGGGAGGTCTCAGGTTCCCAGGACTAGGGCTGGGGATGGGCTCCGTCCAAGGCCATGGGGCCCTGCCCTTCCCCAGGTCCCCTCCTCAGAGCACAGGCAACTTTGGGCCTGTTTCTCTGTCACCAGAAGCTGGGCACACTGCCCAGTGGGGCCCAGTAGGGCCACGGAGGAGTCCGTGGGGGGCTGGGAGCCAGGGGCGGGGCAGGGGCGCGGGGGTGGGGAGGCTCCGGCCACACACACCATTTGCTGAGGCTGCCCAGCTGTGCCGGGCCTCACCCCCGAGAGGACTTTCAGCCCATTTGCCATTGTCCCCCCACTGAGACCCTGTGGCTTCTGTTTCCTCAGGGAGTGGGGGCCTGTACCCAAGAGAGGGGGAGGGAGGGAGGGAAGAGGGAGGGCACAGAAACATCCAGAGAAGAGATGAAGGTAGGAACAGAAGCACAGAGAAGGCTGAAAGGGCCAGCCGCGCCCCCTTCCCCAAGACAGGGCCCCAGGAGGGTCCAGCAGGCTGTCTCTGCTCCTCTACCCACCCCCAGCCTCAGGCCATGGGGACAGGTGAATCGGGGGCGGCTCACACACACTCCAGCAGCCAGGGCTGAGGCAGGGATCCCTTTGAAGTCAAGATCAGACGCTCAGGGTTTTGCTCGAGCCCTGGAAGAAGCAGCTGATGGCGAAGCCTCTGTGTAAGATGGAAGGGGGCTGGCAAGCCTCAGGGATCCTGGGAGCCCCCCCTTTCTTCCTGGAGGAGGCCAGCTCCAGGGAGGGTTGCCTTAACTGAGCCCATGCTAAGCACGCTCTCCGTGGGCAGGCCTGTCCCTGGTGCCTCCACACGCGGGGGCAGGGCCAGAAGGCAGCTCTTGGGTGGGCAGGAAGGTGCTGGGCGCAGCCACCCAGAAGTGGGGGTGAGGGCCCCAGGGTTGGGGGAGGCCTCCCAGGCCAAGGGGCTTGGGGCCAAACCTGGAGCACAAGCAGGATTGAGGCTGGGAGACCCAATCATTGCAGACTGAAATCTGCAATCTGAAATCACCTTCTTCATTCTAGACACTAGACCTCTATTAATACCACCCTTCACCCTTCTATTAATGCCAGCCTTCACACCCTGCCACTCCCCCCACACGACGTGCTCCCCTTGGCATCCCAGGCCTATGGGCTCCATCCCAGGTTCAGCCCTGGCATCCACTCCCCTCTGGCCCCATGGGAAACTTCTAGCTGCCTGGTTCATGGGGGATGGTCCATCTGCCCCCAGGCTGGGGACGTCACCCTCCTGGCCCCACCCACAAAGCCTCCCTAGGCATACGTTGGCTCCCTCTGTAATTAGCCACCAGTTGCACCTGCTTTGATCCCTGGCCTGGGAACCTGGCCTCTGCCTCCCCCACATGCCGCATCAGGAGCAGCTGCCCACCTGGGCATCCTCTGGGCCCCTGCCCGGAGCCCACTGCCAGGCTTGTCCCTGTCCCTCGGCCCTGCCTCCCATTTCCAGTCCAGCTCAGGCCATGGGAAGCACAGCTCCCTCCACCAGCTTAGGGTGGCTATGTGGTCTGGGAGGGGGAGGTTCTGTGTGTCTGTGGCCAGAGGCTCGGGGCAGTCCAGAATCGTGAGCCAATCAGGACAGACCCAGACTCAGAAGAGCCATAAGTGGGGAGGGTATTGCCACATGGGACTCATGGGCTCCGGAGAGCTCGGTTTCCACAGCCTGGGCAATCCAGAGGGGCTGCTGGGCAGGGGAGAGCCCAGGGCTAGAAAAACAGCCAGAGTAGCATGGGGACGGGCTCCCACCCCCGCCTGCCCAGCCCCGTGGCCAGGGAGGCGGGCTGGGGTCCTGAGCGGAAGCACCCGCCCCACCGGCACTGGCTGTCCGGTAAGCTGGGGCCAGCTGGGTCAGAGTCCCAGAGCCCCCAGGGCCCCCCGCCATCCCAGGCCCCGGAGGCCTGCTCCTGGAAGCAGCCCATCTCAGGGGCCGCTAGGGACAGATGCTCTACGGGACCCCAGCCCCGGGGGAAAAGGAGGTTCACAGACGCCCAGAAACTTTCCCTCCCTGACTATGGGCCAGTAGCCTTTGAAGTGGGAAGGTCTGCGGGGGCGGGAGGAGTCCTTGCACCGGGATAATTAGGGAGGAAGGTTTCACTCTCTCTCACGAGCAAAATCAGCTGCAGACGCCCAGGGCAGAGCTGGCCTGGCTCCCCAGACAGGACCCAGGGCAGGGTCCCTGGCTCCACCCCCGGGAGGGGAGATGACTGGACCAGCTCCCCCTGAGCCACCCACACATTTTGTAACTGCATGGTGAGGGTCTGGGGGCCTCCGTGGCCTCTGGAGTACCCTCAGGGCCTAGAAGTGCTCCCTTCATCTCTCCGCATCCTGCCACCTGGCGTCCAGCTCCTTGCCAGAGAATGAAGGGTGACACGGTGATCCCTGGGGCTATAGGCAGAAATCATGGCCAAACCCTGGCGCACTTCCTTTCCCGGGGAGAGGGCAGGCAGGGGAGGCCAGGGCCCCAGGGCTGTGCCAGTAACCCCCATCCTGGCCAGGGCACATCCCTCTCCCACCCGGGGCAGCACCTGGAGGGGTCTGGGCTCAGGTGAGGGTAGCAGGTGTGGGGTTGGCCCAGCCCCCGCCCTCACCGCTCCAGCGCAGAGCATCCCTGCCTGCTCAGGGACGGAGGACAGGGCCTGGGCGCCAGCCTCCCATCTGAGGACTGGCGTGAGGCCAGGACCTACTCCAGCCCCATCCCCTTCCGTTGGCAGCCAGGGCCTGTGCCGGTGAAGGAGGACCCAGGCTGAGCCCTCGGGGGATCCTGGGTCAACAAGGAGAACTGGCTGGAAGGCCCAGCTACAGGCCCGAAGCTCTGGCCGCTCCCGCCTCACCCTCTGACTGAACACTGAGCCCCCTACTTGGATTACTCCTCAATCCCTCTGCCCCTTGCCTATCTCCCAGGTCTCAGCCAGGAAAGGGGCTTCTCAGGGGCCTTCCTGAGCACCCAGCGGAGTACATGTCCCGCACCTGCAATTCCTCCAGGCCCTGTGCACCCCATCCCAGCACAAACCACACTAGGCATAAACCCTACTGACTACCCCTCCTCCCACCAGTCTGTGCGGTCCAGAAGACACTACAGAGCCTGGTATCCACCCATCCGTCCACCCATCCATCCTTCCGTCCATCCGTCCATCCATCCTTCCATCCATCCATCCATCCTTCCATCCGTCCATCCGTCCGTCCATCCATCCATCCTTCCATCCATCCTTCCGTCCATCCATCCATCCA
>ML106494.1:27841-63398 GCA_003697995.1 Taxidea taxus jeffersonii
ATCCGTCCATCCATCCATCCATCCATCCATCCATCCATCCATCCTTCCGTCCATCCATCCATCCGTCCATCCATCCATCCTTCCGTCCATCCATCCATCCTTCCGTCCATCCATCTACCACCTCTCCTTCCATTCATCCAACATCCATCCACATCCAAGTGCACCTCCTCCTTGATGCGCTCCGTACGGAATCTTGGAGCATCCACACTTGGACACAGAGGAGACAACGGAGGCAGCATCCTGGGGGAGATTCTCTCAGGACCCCTGCAGCCCTTCCTGGAGGGCCCATCTGAGCTGGGTCTCTGCCGGGGATGCTGAAACCAGGGCTGGGGAAGGACTGGGGTGAAGTTCACACCTGTTCCCGTGGCCGTGCTCCAGAATGCGGGGCTGGGTCATTGTTTCCGGGGCCACAGTGGTTGCCGGCACGGTGTGAGGTCACCTGCAGCACATCATTTCAGGGAATGACCTCTTCTGGGCGGGAAGGGAAGCGCGTGCCACCAGCGGCCCCTGTGTGAGCGCATGTACACACACGCGTCCAGAACTGGGCAGCCAGGACCCTGGGGAGGGGTCTAACCATGCAGCTGGTGTCAGGACAGGGCCCTGCTGACCAGTGTGGGGCCAGGATGAGGGCCAGAACTGGGGCTCCTGTCCCCCCGGGGCAGCCCCAACTGGCCCACCCCCTGCCGTGAAGGGCAAGTCACCAGGCGTGTCCCCTTCCTCTGACAGCACCTTCCTTTCTGGCCTCTCCAGGCCTGTCCCAGCAGTGCTGCAAGGAAAGTGGACCATTCCCCTGGCTCTGGGTTTTGAGAGTCAGGAAAGTCCCAGGGACCCCTGCCCACAGCCCCTCCGGCATCCCTCCAGCCAGGTACGGGGGTAGCCTCCCAGCCTGTCCAGCCGCTGTGTCCCCACACCGGGAGGTCCTGCTGGCAGACAGACCTGCCCCCATGCCCCGCTCCCACTTCCACAGACAGCTTGGTACAGACCCGCTCAGCCTGGCACAGCGGATGACCCGGCGTCGGGTAGACAGCACCATGGCCTCAGGCCCAGGGCGCAGCGCGGAGGGAAGAGCAGAAACTGAGGGAGGGACAGAGGGTGCTCAGTGGGGCCTCGGTCCCAGCTCGTCTCCCTGGGAAGGGGTGGAGAAGGTGAACAGAAGGCTTGGCGGGGGCATGTCTCTGCTGAGGTCTGAAGGACAGAAATCTTCAGATGAGCTGGGGGCAGGCCCATGGGAAGGAAAGGACAGCAGGCAGCCCCAAGCGGGGTGTGGGGGGGCTCACGACGAGGTCCTGCAAGGCCCAGGAGCTCGGTGAGTCTGGGGGCTTGAGGACCTCCCTGAGGGATGGGCTGGGGCTCTACATCTACCCCGGGCTGAGGGAGACGGAGGCCGGCTGTGGGTACATAGCTGGGAGAGTGGTGCCTGTGCCCCTGAGAGAGGACAGGGCTCTGTCCCTGTGCTGGTCGCCAGAGGGCCTGGTCAACCAGCCGGCCCACCCCCGGGCTTTGCCAGAGGTCTGGGGGCCACTCACGACTTGTCAGAGCAGACGTGCACCCCCGCTCTCAGCCCTCAGTTCCCCTCTGTGACGCCAGGCTCCTGGGCTCTGGACAGACACTCACACCCCCAGGAACTCCCCTCGGCCCTCCGGGGCTGGCAGGGCTAGCTCCCGTCGCCCCCATCTCAGCACACACCGGTCCGAGCTGCACCCACGCTGACCCCACGACCAGTCGCCACGGGGTCAGGCTGGCTCATCAGGGTGCCTTCCCCACCCAGAGGGGCCACTCCGAGGGCAGAGGCTTTGGCTCTTGGCAGCTTTTGTCCTCAGTGCTCAGGAAGGTCAGCGCGTGCATACAGTGGAGCTTAATAAATATTTGTTCAATGAACAGATGTAAAACTCGAGCCTGGAAATACATCACAGGACCACCTAGGTGGACAGTCAGAGTCCTGTGGCCTGAAGTGGGTCCCAACATGGCTGCTTAGCAGCTGCCCCCACCCCCGCCACCGACCCTGGCAGGTGTGGGACCCCCTCAGCCCCGTGCTTGCTGGCTGCCCTGGGTCACCCTTGTAAGGTATGGGGCATCTTGAGATCCTTAGGAAATGGGGTGTAGCCCTGCTGACCCAGGGCTGTCCGGCTTGCTGCAGCCTCCCCCATCCCTGGTGTCCCCGGGGTCTCAGAGCCATAGCGCAGGTCCAGCAACACCATTAACTTGGGTGGGTTGGGGGCTCCTGAGGCGGGTTCGGGGCTCCTGAGGCAGCCCGGGGGATACTGATCTCACTTCACACTGGGGATCCAGCAGCACCCCCATGGGGGACCACAGCCCTGCCCCTGCCCTGCCCTTGGCCAGCAGGAGCGACAAGTGCACTCAAGGTCCTTGGGACTCGGGCTCGTTTGGCCCTGCCCAGCCCTGCTTCTCAGCCCTTGGCCAGGAGTGTGCAACCCAGGGGGGCAGAGGCCGTGCCCTAAGGGGCAGGTCCCTGGGCCTGGGAAGGCCCCCAGGCAGACAGCTGGCAGAGGAAGGAACCAAACAGTGGTAAGGGTAGCCCGGGGTCCGGGCAGTGGATGGCAGGCTGCCCCCCAGGATCCCCGTAGGGCAGGACACGCTAGGCCCCAGTTTCCCTAACTGTTGGACACCCAGGTGCCTCCTGCCTCAGCGGCCTCCCTGAGCCTGTCCGGGGAGTGGAGCACATTCCAAACTCGCGAGGTTCCGACTCGCTCGAGAACCTCAGAACCCACTCCCCACCCCACATATACATGAACAGGTTGAAGGGCCTGGCCTGGCTGTGCCAGCCAACTTCCTGGAGGAGGAGGCATTTCCCTGACCCTTTGATGGGGGGTGAATGTATGGGCCGAGATGATGGAGGGAAGAGCAGGGCCTACTGGGGGCTGTGCAAGGGGCCCTGTCAGAGGCTGGACTAAGAGGACACCAGATTTGGGGACCTGACTTCCTGGCAGAAGCTCTTGGGTCTTGTGAGCATAGGGGAGCCCTGCAAGGTTCCTGAGCAGGGGAGGGCCTGGAGTTAGAGACTGATAAGGCCCTGTGGGCAGCTCTTGTTCTCCCTTCCTTCCTCCCTTCCCAGGACCCGCCCAGCAGCTGCTCTGGGGGCTTAGGGGAGCCCTAAGCAGTGGGATCGGGGCCCACAGGGACGCGGATTTCCTGTCCGGGAGCCACCACGTCGGGGACCCCAGCCAGCCACCGGTTCTGACACACACTCCCTCAGGAAATCCTGGCCCCATGGCGACCCCCAGCTCAGGCAGGCCAGAGCCCTGTGGGGTGATCCCATGGGGCCAGCCAGTGGCCCTCACGGTGCACCCTGCTAGCTCAGGCCCCCAGCCCTCCACTCCGGGCACAGCACCCCCATCACCCGGGGCCCTGGGCCTCACCAGCTCCTCTGAGTGGTGACCGGTACAGTTCCAACCCAGCTCTCCTGGCTGCCTCCTCAGCCCTGCAACGGCCACTTGGGCTTCTCTGTGGGGCTGAAGACACCCCAGAACTTGGCACCCATTGAGGACCCTCTCCCTGGGAAAATGCGTAACTGCACAGAATTTCACAACCAACTTTCAGGCTTTCAGGGGGATTACAGACCCAGGAAGCTCCGGACCATCTTGGGAGGCGTCCATGGGCCTCTGGCTAAGCCCTGACCGGGGAGGAGGTGTTCCCGCCCCATCCGACAGGTGGGAAAACAGATCAGAAGGGAAGCAGACGTGAAGGGTGTCCTGGGTTGCTCAGAGCCCCGCAGGCTGGGTCTTGGCCTGCTGGCAACTGGAGAGCCACGGCAAGGGGTGGGAAGTTCCCACGCCCCCCAGGCTCTCTGGGCTCCCCAGGGGGAAGCTCTGAGGCTAGGACAGCGGCTTGATCACACCTAGGGCCTGGTGATGCCAGGGCCAGAGGACAGCCTCCAGCCGGCTCCGTCGCAGCACCAGCTGGTGGGGAGTGCCGGTCCCCCGGGGGCCCAGGCTGGCCCAGGCCCCGCCAGCATCCCCAACGTGGGGAAGAGCCTGCCTGGGACTCAAATCTCAGCTGCAACCTCCAGCTGGCTGTGGAGACTGGGACCACGTGGTTTCCCTTGACCTCAGTTTCCCCAGCTCACAGGAGCTGACCGCAAGTCAAAGACGGAGTCCTGGGCCCCAGAGCTTTTCCAGGGGACAAAGTCAGGCCTCCAAGCACAAACACTGGAGTCAGACACACCTGGCCCCAAGCCTCTAGCCTCTGACCCCGTAGATTCCCCTGGGGTGGCTGGCTAGACCTCCCAAGGCCTCAGTGTCCCCAGCTGTCCCCAACTGTAAAGGAGAGATAGAATGCGGGCTTTTCAGCTTCGCCGGGCTGCTGTCTACAAAGTGGGCAGCATGCTCTTGATCGGGGGTGGCTGATGGTGGCCAAGTCCCCCTCCTCACTCTGCTGTCCCAGGCCCGAGACTCAAGCCCAGAGAGGGGGTTGGGGTCACAGAGAGCAGTTCTGGGCACTTCATGGGGTCGGGCACGGAGAAGGGCCTCTCACCGGAGTGGGAGAGGAAGCACACGGAGCGGTTCACACCAGCTCAACCCAAAGCCTCAGAACCCTGATGAGGGGGGCAGGGCTGCCCCCCGCCCCCACATAGTTCCCCCGACCCCGGCATCCCTGGAGCGCTGTGTCTAGGGTCCCACGTGTCTCTCCGGGACAGATTTGGGAACACAGCACTGGGCAGGGGCTTCCGCTGAGAATGCTGAAGGCCGGCTGTGCTCTAGAGGAGGGCTGACCCCAGCGCAGGGACAAGGAGCCCCCCTGGAGGCCCGAGGGACCTCCGGCCCGCAGATGCTCTGTCCCCCCCAAGCCAGGGAACCCGCCCCGCCTCCTCCCGGTTTCAGACTTTGTTCCCACGTTTCCAGGTGGTGGCAGGTGTTGGACGCCCGCCGCACCACCCTTCCCCGCCAGGGTGAGGGGGCCCTGGGGACACCACCCCTCCCCCACCCACGGGCTCCGAAAATCCCTGCCCGGAGTCATGGAGACCCTGCAGGCCTGGCACTAGCCTCTGCCCCAGGGCCACCCCCTGCCAGCACTCAGCGGCTCTCCAGCACTCTGGTCCTGGCCACCGAGAGCACCTGTGTCCGAGGGGGCCTGGCTGCCGGGGATTACAAGGCCCCTTTCAAGAGCAACCCTGGGAATCCACGGTGGGGCCCCTCATCTGAGGGGACTTCTGGGCCCTGACCCTGCTCGGCCTCGGTCTCTGCCTCCCTGTGCATTTGTCACCACACTGGGCTGCCTGCTCCCAGGGAGAGGCTCTGTCCCGCTTCCCCAGTGTCTGTCCCAGACCGGATCTCGGAGATGCAGCTCCCAGCGGGGCAAGGAGTCCGGGAGACCCAGCAAGAGTGCGCCTGTCCCTGCCACCTCCTTTGGTCCTCAGCCAGGAGGCTGCCCCGGGTTCCCAGGAGTCCCCGGATTGGGGGGCAGGGCTGACTCCTGCCTCCCTGAGCCCTGGGTCAGGCTGCACTGAGATCTCACACCGACAGAGAGACCAGTCCAAGGGGCTCAGGGCCCAGGCTTCGAGGTGGGGGCAGCTGCCTGGAGATGAGCGTCCCAGCAGGTGGATGCCAGGGCGGGAGGGCGGCAGGGTGGGGGGGAGAGGGGCGGAGACGGGAGGTGCCCGGGCAGGTGTCTGCACACCCAAGCACAGGGCATGATCTCCCAGGCAGAGGGCACAGGTGTGCACGCGTGCACGCACACACACGCACACACACACGCACACACACACGCACACACACGCACACCCTGGCTCTGCCCGCCCGTGTCCTCCTGCTGCTCCCTGCTTCTGAGGGCTGGGGGCTGCCCTGAGAGGGGTTTGTTAGGAAACTGAAGCCCAGGGGGGTAGCAGCCTCCACTAGGCCCCTGAGCCAGCTGGCCCCTGGGGTGTGGCGGGAGAGGACAGGCCCCAAGGTGGCATGAGGCTCTGCCCGGCCTTGATGGCCCTACAGAGACAGCGGGCTTTGGACACTAGCCGCGAGACAGCAGGGCCCAGTGGCCAGGACAAAGGGCCCCAGGGAGCAGGACAACGGTAATTACCTTGTCCCCCAGCCCCCGCTGCCTTCCTGAGCCGGCCAAGAGCCTGGCAAGAAGGGGGGTGGGTGCTGGGCCCTGGAACCTTGCAGGCAAGGCCCAGGACCACCCTGGGCTTCTAGTTTCACTGTGCCTCCCTGGGGTGCCTCCCAAGGTGCCAGCCCCCCCACCGCCAGACCTGAGGGTGCCGGGGGATCACGTCTCAGGGGCTCCATTCTGGGACCAGAGGCTGGGTCACCACCCCTTTGGTTGGTGGAGACGGGCAGACCCTGCAGTGGGCTTGAGTAGAGGAATCGGGGACAAGGGGTGAGGTGGGAGAGAACTGAAGGGGGGAGAGGAGGGTGTGTTGTCCTAGAGCTTGAAGGTTGGGGGCCTGGCTCTGTGAGCTCACCCCAGCCCCCCAGCAAGGACCTTTCATTGTTGGGGACGGGAGGGCAGGCCCACCCAGGGAATGGTACTGAGACCCCCTTTGGTCTGTCCTGTGCTCCCCTCCCTTCTGGTCTCAAGACCTGTGGGTGCCTGCCTGCCCCCAGGACGGGCCCCTGAGGACCAGGATGGGGCAGACAGCTTCCCAGGGTTCTGTGGGGAGCAGGAGAGCCACCCTGAGGGCCGGCTTCCTGGAAGGAGCGGCACCAGGCTGGGTGCCAGCCCCCTATCCAGCAGGGCTCGGTCTGCGGTCCCCAAGTGCATCTGGAGCCTCTGGCATAGGGAGGGGACATGGCGGCCTGTGTCCGCCCTCGCCTGCTTGGTGCGGAGATGCTGCTGCCGGCCCAGGCATCGGTCCACTGCCAGGATCCATCGAGAACTGCATGCGCCTGGCCAGACGTCTGCACGTGGATCTTGTGCTCCCTGAGATGGACGCGCCTCCAAGCGGGGCCAGAGTGAACCCGAGCAGGGCAGCATGCAGGCGGAAGGGGGAGGAAGCTCAGGGCCACTGGGAGGCAGCGGGTGAGCCTCTCACTAGGAGAGGGACCTGTCCTCTGTCCCTTCTGCACAGTTTCTGCTCAGCCTGGAGATCCTTGGCCACTCAGAGCGGGGCAGGTGCGGCATCCCAGTCCTGGAAGCTGGAAGGAGGGCTGGGGCTGACCCCCAAGGTTGCTCACGGGCTTCTGGGCAGGTGTGCTCACGAGGAGCCCCTGCGGGCACAGCCCTCACCAGGGAGGGAGGAGCTCACAGGCCCTGAGCAAGGTGGGAGACAGGGTCCCCTTGGCTCCCGCCCACTAGGTGGCTGAGCCCTGTGGGAACAGCCAGCAGGCCCTGTCAGCCAGGGCTCGACAGAGCTCCCCTGTGGCCTCGCTGGACCCCCACAGTGACTGGCCGTGTGCGCCCAGCTCTAAGATGAGCGCAGATGAGCACAGTCAGGGCCCAGCTGGGAGGCTCGTGTCCCCAGGCTGTGACTCAGGATGCTGCCGGGGGTCTTGGGGAACCCAGATGGGGACAGGGTGGCAGCTGTGGCCTCAGTCCATTCTCAGGTCACCTGGATTCCTGCAGGTGCCCAGTGGCCGGGGAGGGGCCTGGTCTGCGAAGGGAGAAGAAGGCCCTATGGAGGGGCCCTATAACCTCCAAGGACCCAGAAAGGCCCTCCTGCCCAGGGGGTCCTGGCTGCCACACCTGTTTGCCGCTCACGCCGACAGGCCTTTGCACACATGTGCACACGCGCACACAAGTGCACTGCCCGCCTCTCTGCTCTAACCGCTCAGGACGATGTTGGGGTCCATCCAAGGGCCCCACACCTGTTGGGTTAGAACCAGAGGTGGGCCCCACAAGCCTGTGCTGGGCTCTGCAGGGCAGCAGACAGATGGCCTGGAGCCTTGTTGACCGGGTGCCCGGGCTTCACGAGAGACCCGGGGACAGGCCTGCTTCCGCGCTAGGAGCCTGAAGAAGACGGGCCGCATGGGGCCGGGCCCTCAGCCGTGCTGCCGCCGTGTCCACTCCCGAGGCCGGAGGCAGGAACCCGGTCTCCCCAGGCACTCCCTCAGCCCGCCTTACTCTGGGCCAGCTCAGCTCTGGACCTCAGTTTGCCCATCTGTAAATGGGACATCCCAGCACTCAGATGCTTTCCCTGGTGCAAATGGCTGGAAATTCTGTTCTGGGAATTTCTGGTCCTGGAGGTGAGGCCTGCAGGGTGGGGGAGGGTGAGAGGTGACAGAAGAACCAAGAAAGTCCGCGTGGGCAGAGCCCAGAGGCAGGCTCCCTGTCCAGAGGCCAGCCCCTCCCCCATGACCCACCCTCACAATCCTGGAGCGTTTATGACCCCCTCTCCCACCACCTGCACTCCCACCTCTCCCCACCGAGGGCCTGAAGGCAGTGTATGCCCCCTGCTAAGGGAGGGCGGGCGGGAGCGAGCCGCATGAGCCCGTCCATGGAGTCAACACAACCCCAGCCCACAAAAACCCTCCAATAGCCCGTCCTGGACAGAGAGTGGTCTGGGGGCTTCTCCCTTCACAGCCTAGTCCTTGCTCCCACTGCCCCCAACCCTGCAGGGGCCCCTGCGGGAGGCAGCCTTGGGCTGAGGGTGGTCACAGCCTGTCCAGAGTTGCCCAGCTCCTGGAGACCCCGTTTCCCCTGGGGCCCTGCAGACCCGCCCCACGCAGCAAAGCCCAGCCCCTGGCACCCCTTCCCGGGGAGCCGGGGCCAGGAGGGGCTTTCTCAGGAGCAATGGGGGGCCCAGCCCCCGGTCTTGGACACGGTAAAGACTGAAACTGGGAGTTTCGGGGGCAAGGCGGGGCGGGGGCTGGGAGGGCCCAGGCGGGCAGCTGAGCGCAGCAGACTGGTTTCCCCATCTCCTGGAGGGCTCACCGTCTGACGCAGGCCTGGGTGGCCTCGGCCCCTCGCTTTCCCAAGGCAGGGAGGGCCCCCTACCCAGCAGAGCCCGAGAGAGCCGCCTGGGGGCATGGGCAGCCGCTGGGCCGCCTCAGCGTCCTCATCTGTAACTTGGGGCTCATCGCAAGGGCTGTTTGATGGAGTCTCTCCTCCACCCCAGCTGCGCCGCCTCCCGTGGTCTCCAAGTGGCCCACCGGACCGGGCTGGGAGGGCGTCCAGCCCCCCCGTCCCCCAGCGCCCCAGCCACATGGAAACCAGCCAGCCTGGGCTCGGACGCCTGCTTAATCTTTCGCTGAAAAGATAATTTCTTTCTGTGCCATTGTCGGGCACTGGGGTGGGGGTGGGGGGACAAAGGGGCTTTTGTGCGGGCCACTCTGGAAGGACCCTGCGAGGCCCAGCATTTTCCCCTCCAAACGTAAAGCCCTGCAACGGGAAGTCTTCCTCACAACCCCGCCCCTTCGCAAGTACAGACTCACTTCTGTTCCAGAGGGCCGGGACCGGCAGAGGGAGGGCCTGGCTCTCCCCTGCAGGTGCCCCGAGTGCCCAGGAAGGAGGGAGGGCCGCCGCTCCCAGCCTGCCTGCGGCCATGGGTGCGCAGAGGGGTTCAAGCAATCACGTCCCTCCGTGCCTACGGGGCTTCCAGCGCCCACCGCGTCCCTGGGCTTCGGAGCCTGACTCCTCGCCACCCCGCGGCCTGGCAGGAGGGCCAGAGGGCACAGAGCAGGGGCGCGGCCACCACGCCCCCCTCGGCCCTGTGCACCTGCTGCGGCCTCTGGGAACACAAACCAAAGGGGAAATCTCACGCACCCACAAAATTAAGAACTCCCGGTGGGGCCGCCTGAGCGTGTCCCCCCCCGCTTCTGTGTCTGACTCCAGCCTGGCCTCACAACCCCTGAGCCGCTCTGCACTCATTTGACAAGCCGTCACCCTCCCGCTCAGGGCCTGGGGCTGCACCACAGCCAGGATGCCCCCTGCAGAGGGCGAGGTCCTCACCCGCAAACCCACATTCCCGTCCTCACGCGCTCCCGTCCAACAACCCACCAGAGCGTTTCCTGGACCGTCCCCCTCCCACTGTGCTGTGACCAGTCCCACCCAGCAGATGAGACTGGGGTCAGAGGGTGGCCCCATGTGCTCACTGGTGGGAGCGCATGGCCAGGGCACTTGGCAGGTGACACTCTCCCAGCTCCCCGAGGGCCACTCCTCGGGGCCCGGGCAGCATCAGCCCTGTTGGGGGGCTTGTCCGTCAGTTCCTCCTGGGGCGTCCACAGTGGGACCCGCAGACACTCTCCGGCATCAAGGCCACTCCTCAGGAACCCTCCCCCCATGCCTGTGAGGGCAGCACAACCAGGGGTCCTGGGCGGGGCGGGGGGAAGGGAGGAGGAAGGTCCGGGGTGGGGGGCTGGCCCGGAGATGCAGCGACACTAAACCCAGCTCCACAGCCCGGACTGGACGCCACCCTGTATGGAGACCCAGGGAGGGGTGCGCGGCGGTGAGGTGACGCCCATATCCTCTGGTGTGTGTCCACCACGGGCCTGGCCGCCCGCCCCTCCGCAGACCCCTCGTTACACACGGGGAGCCAAGGGGGTGGGAGTTCATCCAGGGACGCCGGGACCCCAGCACACAGGCAGCCACCCCCGTGACTTAGCAGCTAGGGGGGCAGCCCTGCTCAGGGTCCCTCCGTGTCTGTGGTCAGTCCTGTAGGGGGTCCCTGGGCAGTAACAGCAAAGCACAGACCAAGGGCTGCCAACGAGAGCGGCTCTCCCAGCTCTGGGGCCACAAGTCTGAGTCCAGGTGTAGGAGGGCCACTCCCTGCAGGGGTGTGGGGGGATGGTCCTCCCCGCCTCCCCCAGCTCCCGGGGACTCCATGTCTCTTGACTTGTGGCCATGTCCCCCCAGTCTCTGCTCCGTTGTCCTCATGTGGCCTCTGCTCTGTGTCTCTGCCTCTCCTCTTCTCTTCTGAGGACACTGGGTGCCGGGCCCACCCTAATCAAGGATGATTTCCTCTTGAGGTCCTTTCTGATTGCATTCGCACAGGCCCTATTTCCAAATAAAGTCGCTTTCTGGGGTTCTGGGTGGACGTGAATCTGGGAGCACCCGGCTCAGCTCGCTGCGGGCTCTCAGTGTCTGCTGGGCCCCACAAGGCCCCCGCCCCTCCAGGGGAAAGCCTGCTGCCGGTGCTGGGCTGACTCAGCCCTCCAGGGGCTCCCCTGGGCCTGGCACACCACGGTGTGACTCCGGCCGCGTGCACGGGTCAGCGTCCTGGAGCCCGGCCCACGAGGCAGGACAGCTCGGTCCACAGCCAGAACTTGCACAGAGCTCTCTCTTTCTCTAGGCCTCACTCAAAACCAACAGTCTTCCGGGACCCCCACAACAGGGTTAGGACAGTACCGGGCCCCTCAAACCCACAGAGGCCGGCAAAGCACTGGGTGGGGGTTGCTCACAGCAGGGGCGCCTACAACCTCCTGACATTGGAGGGGCCCCTGCTGGCTCTCTGTGGGCTTTTGGGCCGGCCGGGCTCTGCCCCAGGCTCCCAGACCATGGGCCCCCACACGCCAGCCTGGCAGAGAAGCTGTTGGACCTCTGCCGGGCTCCCTGGCCCGTCACTTGCCACTCCGGCCCCTGACTGGAGTCCCTTGCGTCATCCACTCCGTCCGACAGGGATGGCAACCGACTCGGAGCACACAGTAGGTGCCTGAGGTCTGCAGAGGCTCATCCGCCAGGTGACCCATCTGGCCTCTGCAGGAGCCAGGACAGGGAGCCCAGCGGGCACAGTGCGGGATGCCCCCTGTGCACCCTTGTAGCCTCCGAGCGGGCACCAGCCTGCCGTCTCCCCAGACGTCTGCCTCTGAGTTCCTGCCTTGCTAGAGGGGTACGGTTTCGACGTGGGTCTTCCTGATGGTCAGGCTCTCGCTCCACAGGAAAAGGAGCTCACGTGAGGTTTCGCCAGCTCCTAAGCAGAGCCCTCCCGTCGTACAATCTTGGGGAGATAGTCCGCGGCCCGGTGAGCCCCTCTGGGAGACGCAGCTGGGCGGGACTCCATCACCACGGGGCCGAGCCTGTCTCACGGTGGTCCCCGGTCCCTTCTCCGGGGCCCAGCCACAGGTCCCTCCAGGAAGCACCAGGGAGCCCCCATGTTCCTGTACAACCTGGCTTTGGAGTTATGGGGTCCCTCCTCTAGTGGGCTCGGTCCAATGAGTAGTGCCGGCTCAGGGCCTGGGGAGCGAGCCTTCTGTGTCGGGGCTGGGGTCAGCACATTGCCCTGGTTCTTCTTAGCTGTGTCGCTGGGATAATCCCTGCCTGCCCTCGGGCCCCGTGGCCTCGGCCTTATGGCGCATGGGCCTGAGGACACGAGTCCCACAGCTGGTGCCACATGTCTCCAGAGCAGGCCCCCCGGCTGCCATGTTGCTCTGATACTCCCCAGCAGAGGTATGTGGGGTACTGGGGGGCCAGGCTCCGGACAGTGTCCCCTCCCGTCCACCGTGGCTCACAGGGAACAGCAGCCGGTGCACCCCAGCTGTGTGGGGCCTGCTCTTCCTCCTCCCTGAGCGCGTTGGCCTGGGGTGTCCTCCCCGCTAGGCTAGCGGAGGTGGACGGAGATGAGCAGAGGGTCCTCTGGCCCCTTCCAGAGCTCACCTTCTGACTAGCCCGCCTCCTTCTCCCACTGCAATTTGGGCATAGGCGAGCTGAACTCCAGAATCAGCTCCGGGGTCAAATCCTAAACCCTGAGGCAGGACCCTATATGAACAGACTGTCCCTCTCCGGACATACCCACAGCCCCTGCTCTCGCCCCGCGTCCTCCAGATCCCTGGCTATGGGGAGGCATCAGCGGGTCTTGCCGCCTCTCTCTCCTCTCTCTGACCAGGCCCTTCCCTCCCCCTGTGCTGTGGGACAGGGACTGGCCTGGAAACAGGGGGGGCTGGTCCTGTGGGGCCCCTGCCCAGATGCAGCCTCTGCGTGGGGCCCTCAGACACCCCCACTCTGTAACCCTACTCCAGGTCACAGGGTCCCCTCTTCCCGGGTCAGTGCCCTGACTCTCCCCTCAGGGACTTCTCCACCTTCCCGGTCATACCCGATTCCACTGGTCCTGGGGCCCAGATTCCCCGTCCCCAGCACTGGCCACACCATAAAGCCAGGGGCCAGAATGACCCTCATTGCCCGTGGGTGGAGAGGAGGTCAGGCTGGACACCGGCCCTGACCCGGACGTCATGACCCCCGCGGCTCCCAGGTGCTGGGGAGACAGACCCCCATGGCGGGGGCAGAACTGTCACCCTCCCCTTCAGGGGTCGTGGGGCTCTTCAGCCACCGGGCAGGACAGCAGCCAGGTCCCAGGCCCTGCTCTGAGCACCCCACTCCTGGGGCCACTCTGGTCCGGCCAACCTCGTGTGGGTCCCCCTCGAAGCAGGCCTGAGGCCAGGATCACGCAGCAGCTTTGGTTTGGGAACAGCGGGGAGGGCGGGAGCACAGGGGTTTCGGGCCACGGCGGGCAGAGGGGCAGCACGAAGCACTCAGCCAAGAGTTTCTGGGGACAGCCCGTGCGTTGGCGTCTCCAGCCCCAAGGTACTTGTCACCCTGGGCACTTAGGGCCTGTGTGAGGGCAAAGCGGGTAAGGATGTGGACCCCAGCCCCTAGAAGTGAGGGCTCACTCGGTGGGCAGGGCCACTGAGTTGGAGTGGGGGAGGGAGGGAGAGGCAGACACCGTGAACCACTAGTGTGGGGACCAGTGGTGAGTCAGTGGGCAAGACGGGACAATCTAGGAGGGCTTCCTGGGGGCTACCAACCCAGGCCTCACTGGGGAGGCCCCTTCTAAAGGGGGCCTGGAACCCACTAGATGAATACATCGTGGCCTCATTCAGTGGCACGACTCTGGGGAAGGTAATATCATTGCCCCACTGTCCAGATGAGGAAACAGAGCCCAGGGTGGCCAGGGGGCCTCAGAAGGACCTCACCTCTCCCCTGCCCTGACAACGTAGTGACCACCAGCTAGGGTGAACGTCTAAAAAGTAGTCATAAACCACAGCATCCTCTGCTTAAAGCCCTCTGACTTCCTGTGGTAACAGGTCTGAGATTCAGTGCCTCCTTGTGGCCTGGGAGACCTTGTGTGATGGGCCCTGCTGACCACCACGGTGACATTCCTTCCCCAGCCCCTGGCTCCCCCACAGCCTTATTCCCTTTCCTTCTGTTTCTTGGAAGTACCAAACACCCTCCTACCCCAGGACCTTTGCACAACCTGTTGCCTCTGACATGATGCTCCGCCCCTGCTCTTCTGGTCACTTAGGTGGCAAGGGGCCTTTCCTGACCACCTCGGGGCAGTCACACATGCCCTGGAAGTGTTGGTGTCAAGTGTGTGTGGTGAAGTCCTGAGAGCAGAGCCACACCTGCGCACAGTAGACCCTCTGTGAACACAGTGAGGGCCTCGGCCAGGTGCCTAACCCTAAGGGACCCCAGCCCAGTGGCAGGTTCTGAGGGGGACAGATGGCTGGGAATGTGATGAGGGGCTGCTTGGGGAGCCCCCTGCCCGCCCCAGGGCCTGTTTCTTGCCCTGACCCTTTGGGGTTCAAAGGGGTCTAGGGGGGCAGAGCAGACCAGCGGGACAGGAAATCCTTGTATTTTTCGAGGACAAATGGAAACAAGCTCTTCTTGTTTATTTCCTGGTGCATTGTGGAGCCCCGAGAGGGAGGCGGTTGGGGGCGGGGGTACTCCGGTTAACTCTTTCTCCCCTGAATTTAATTGTCCCCCTTCCGGCCAGGCTCCTCCAGGCTCCGGCGCCTGGGGAACGGCTTTCCTGAAGCCACAGGCTCCCGGTGTGGGGAGGGACTTAAAAGCCCCACAAATCAAAGCGGCAGGGACAGATAAGGCCAGTGGAGTCTGAACCCGGAAACGTGCCCACGCTCCTTATTGGGGGGTGGGGGGTCAGGACAGGAGCCAGGGGGTGGGCTGGGCCCGGAGGTGGGGACCCCTCCCCTGCAGCAGGGAGGAGCCACACTAAACCCTCAGCCCTTGGGCGGCTTTGGGGACCCTGGGCTGGGGGAGTGCGTCTGCGGCAAGTTTTTCCCATGACCTCATCCGGAAGGGCTGAGCAGGGGAGGTGAGCCACCCTGCCCCCCCCAGCCGCTGTCAGCCTCCTCGGGGGTGGGGGCTCTGCAGGGGCTGCCGGCGTCCCAGCGTCTTCAGTCAGGGCTGCCTGGGGCCCGGGCCCAGCAGATCCATGCAGGGGTCCCACGTCCTCCACCCCCTCCTTTGCACCCACCTGCTGGGCAGCCAGCCGGCCTACCCCACCAGGCGTGTCCCCCGTGGCCAAGCCGGGCATGCACAGCCATGCACAGCTCGCCTGCAGCCTCCTGCCTCCAATGGAGACCAGGGACCAGCAGACGGGCCTGCAGCGGGGAGCCATGCACACACAGGGGACCCAGCCCCAGGGAGGGTCACTCTGGGAGGCCCTGGAGGCTGACACCAGCAGGGTGGTCCCTGCCTGAGCCTGGAGAAGGAATGACAGCAGGTAGCCACAGGCAGGGGAACACCTGGGACAGGCCCGCGACCCTTTGGGACTGCCCCTCAGCAAGTGCCCGCTGGAGCTAGGGGACCTTGGCGGCTGGGGCGACACCCCAGCAGAGCCTGGAGAGGTCCTCTCCCGCCCACCCTGTCTCTCCCTGCGGTGGCTTTGGCCTGGTCACCTCCTGCTCTGGCTCCCCCCTGGCAGAGGCTGGACTCCGCCCCCGACTCGGTTCTCACAGCTCCTGCCGGCTCCCACACGGCTCCAGCAGATGGGCTTCCCGGACCCCCACCCCCAGCTCTCTGGAAACACCGACCAGATGTTGGGACTGGGGCCTGTGGGGCGCAGGAGGAAGTGGCTGAGGCCGGGGTGGGGGCTGGATGTCAGCCTGGAGCACAGGCAGGCCTGGCTGGGCTCAGAGGAAGACCGGAGTCCACACCGCCCCCTCCCCGCAGTGCAGACTGCGGTCCTGAGGACCAGGAGGCGCCAGGGCAGACCCCACCCAGGCTGGGAGAGCACAGGCCTCCTTCTTGGCATCAGCCTCGCTGTGCCTCTGTCCCCCTGAGCCTGGCTCTCCACGGGCAACGCGCTGGCCGCCAGGGAAGCGAGCGTGCGGCGGAGGCTTGTGGAGTGCCTGCTTCTGCCCAGGGCCCTCCACCCCCGTCCTGGTGCCCACCCCCGCAGTCCACCCTCTGGCACCTTCAGAGGCCCGGCCCACGCGTGCTGGGTCCTTCGGGCCCGGGCCACGGAGCCTGATGACAGCCCCATTCCTGTGCCACACATACATAAGCACACACGCGTGCACATGCACGCGTGGGCACATCTGAGCGTACGTGTGTGAATATCCACGTGGGCACACTCGTCCACAAACACCTGCTTGAGGACACGCACATACACTCACACGGGCACGTGGGGGGTCTCAGGCATGTACACAAGCCCAGGCCCGCATCGACACATGCACAGGGCTTATGTGTGTGTGCACATGCATGTGCAGGTGAGGCCGTGTTCCTGCGCCCACGGTGACACCTGCACACCTGCCTGCACATTCACACGCCCACACGTGCACCCAAAGCTTCCTCCTTCCCAGGAGCAGCTGCGTGGCACTCGGGTCCCCGTGCCTGCACACCCCCATCCCCGTGAGCTCTTCGCAGGACGGGCTCTGTACACCGTCCTGGTCATGGAGCAGGCGGGATTGAGGGGGGACCCAAGGGGTGACCAGGGAACTGTGTGATGCCCAGGGGGGATGGACATACTCCAAGAAGACGAACCTGGACAAGTGCCCCTCACCTGCTCCCTGCACAGGTGGGCCAGGGCCAACTGCCCCCCGCACCCGGGGACGTCGAGAAGCCCTTCCTCCTCAGCATGGCCCCCGGCCTGGGCAGGAGTCTTGGGTCCAAGACCTGCAAGTCCCACGCACATGGCCCGTGTCTGCGAGTAGACATTCCCCGGGTATTTCCTGCCCGGACCCAGCCGGTATGCACGTGCCTGGGACCCGAGCCTGGGAGACCGCGGAAGAGTGTGTGTGCGTGTGACAGGCCCCACAGGGCCCCCAGCAGAGTGCGCGTGGGGGCTGGCCGCTGGCCTCCCTCTCCCTGGTTTGTGGGGTGCGGTGGGGTGCCCCCGGGCGTCTGGGTTCTGGCCACACTGGGTCCACCGCCGAGGAGATGTACGGCCCCAGCCCCGCCTCTCTGTGGGTTCAGGAGGCCCTGCCCATCCTCACGGCCGCAGTCCCCACCTCAGGCGTCCTCCACGGACCGCGCGGGCCCGCAGACTCCCACCTCCCAGTGCGCACCGTGTGGGGGGCTCCCAGAGCCCCCACAGGTCTGACTCACGCTGTGCGCTCCGCAGATCCTCGTGAGCCAACGAATGGCTGGGCGGAGGCTGAGGGAGCAGGACAGGGCTTTGGGCTGGAAGAGGGGCTGTGCGTTCCCAGCCCCTTCCAGAAAGGCCTTGCTCTGCACCCCTGCCCTACTGCCATGCCTCCAGCTGGCCTCTGACCCAGTCTCCACCCTCCGTCGTCTCCCATCCTGCACATGCGAGACCCAAAGTGACATGACTGCCTGAAGCATGGGCCCAAATCCTTCAGCGCTGGGCTGGAGCGGACGCCCTAGAGGGACCACGAGGAGAGGCAGAGACTGCGTGACAGGGAAGCAGGTCCGGTGCCCACGTCCAGGCTCAGACAGCCACTCACGTGCTGTGTGGCCTCAAGCGGGTTGCTCACCCACTCTGGGTCTGTGAGTAGGGGGACCTGGGCCCCTGCTGTGCTGGCCTGTGACCCCATGACCCAGGCATGCCGGCGAGGTCGGAGGGAGCAGTCTGCTCATGGGAAGCAGGGCAAGGTGGAAGGAAGGCCGGCTCCAGCCAGCCTGGGGGAAGGGTGAATGCAGGGATGCCCCCCAGGGAGCTGCTCATTGTGGCCCAGGCCACGGGAAAGCAGGGAGGAAGTGGGGGGGGCTGCAGACCTGCTATGGGCCTGCCCACGGCAGCCCCTGCAGGCAGACGGAGAACAGGGGTCCTGCTGCACAACACAGGTGGCTGGGGACCCCCACAAGCCTGGGATGGGGCATGGGAGGCCCCAGGAGGCCCCCCCAGCCCCGTGCCTGGGGGAGCCTCTGACGCTACGCTCGCAGGTCCTGGGGCTGCCGAACCGGACTTGCTGGAAACCGCAGACGTGAACTCTCGGCCACTCTGGAGGCCAGAGTCTGAAGTCATGACCGTGGCAGGGCCGTGCTCCCTCTGAAGGCTCCCGGGGAGCGTCTCTGCCAGCTCCTGGTGGTGGCCGGCCACCCTTGCTTTCCTGGGCTTGCGGCTGCGTCAGGGCTCCTTCTGCCCGCGGGCTGCCCTCCTAGACGCTGCCCCTCCTCCACCTGCCACTGGACTCCGGGACTCCCTAGTTGCAGGATCTCATCTCGTGATCTCCACCTTACTCGCACCTGCCAAGACCCTCATCCCAAGTCAGGCCTCACCCTCAGCTTCCAGGTGGACATATTCTGGGGACCGCCATGCCACCCACAAACCCCGCGGAGCCCCAGTCCACGAGATGCGTGCCCAGGTGGGCCCCTCCCTGGTCCTGGCACTCAGTCCCCAGGCCCCTGAGGGCAGGGTTAGCTGGGGAAGGTGTGGGGGCAGTCATTCTGGAGGAGGGAGCTACAGGGACAGAGGCTAGGGGGCCGGGCTAGGCTGCTGGAGGCCCAGACCCAGCAGGTGGGCCTCCCCGTACCCCTACCCCCCCCCCCCCCCGCGACTGTCCCCTGTGCGAGGTCCTGGCAGCGTGTCCGGTGCTCTCCCTGAAGGCGGCCGGATCCTCTTTGCTGAGGAAGTGGGAGGCTCTGGGCCCTGCAGCTTCTGGGTGACAGACAGCAGTGGCCGTGTGCAGGCCCAGGGCAGGAAAGGAGACACCTCCTGGGGGCCTGAGGGCCTGGGAAGCCTGTGGCAGGTGCGTCCCCAGCTCCCGCAGCCCTGTCAGGGCTAAGGTTTCCCTGAGCTGGAGCCGGGTCTGGGCTGGGGGCTCCCTGGTGCGGGCCGGCCTGTGGCCCGGCTCCCAGCATTGCAGAAATGTCTTTTTGTTGGTGGAACAAAGCAGCTTTGAGCCAGGCCCTTATCTCAGGCTGCGGTGAGACAGGACACCACAGCTCCGGGCAGGAGCCAGGCGGCCAGCTTGCATGGGGGGCCCCTGCACCCCCAGAGTAGCAGGGAGAGGCTGCTGGAAGGGGGTCAGGAGGAGGCTAGCTGGGGTGATCTCTCATGTGAGGGGTCTGCATGGGCGCAGGAGGGGTTCAGCAGGTAAGGCCCAGGTAGACACAGGCGGGCACCGGTGAGCATGGACACGCACAGGCTGGGCCGGGATGGGGTAAGCTGCCTTTCCAGGAGGAGAGAGACAGGGGCCCAATGGGTCAGGGGCTGCTCATCCTTGATACAGGCCTAGATCCCTCTTCAGACAGAGCCTCTGATGCTGGCCACCGGGGGCGGGGGGTGGGCAGGAGAAGTGACCTCCAGGAGTCCTTGCTGGCCTGCCCGCAACCAGCCCTGTCCCAGGGAGCTGAGGCTGGCCCAGGCGGCCTGGCAGAGGGGTCACTCTGTCCCACATCTGTGGCCAGGCTGGGCCCTGCCATCGCCCATCTGCGGTGAGAGCAAGGAGAGCAGATACCCTGCCCGGCTCCCTCAGGACCCACCTCAGGCTTCCCCGGAGTTCGGGTGCACCGGGAGAGACCCAGGGGAGAAGGATGGAGGTCAGTGAGAGGAAACATGGTAGGCTTGAGCCCATCAGCCCCGCACAGGGGACCAACTCAGGTGGTTCTGTGCCCACATGGGCCTGCAGAGCTCGGGGCCCTCCTTGCCTCCCTTTCCCCCTTGTGTCTGTGTTGGGGGCACGGTGGGACTCGTTGTGAGCCATGGGTGGGCCACCAGCCCAGAGACCAGGGTGCTCCCGGCAGGAAGCCCTCTCGTGGGGCCCAGAGACTGCCCAGCCCTTCTGGAAGGTAAGGGAGCAGGGGAGGGGATGGAGGGGAGGGGGGAGTCCGACAGGAGCCCAGACTCCCCAATAGTGGGTCTGAGGCTGCAGCAGGGCCCCCTTGCCTGGTGAGGCTGCTCTGGGAGGACACCCTCCTCGCCCCCCAGACTTCTCGGTCACAGGTCCTGGTGGCTCAGGGGGACAGGAGCCCTCCCAGCTGTGCTCAGCGGCTGTGATGAGCTCTAGTTGGAGTGGCACCCCAGCAGGACCAGACTCTGTGCCCTGAGGGGTGCCCCAGCAGAGCCCCAGCAGTGGCCAGCCTGGCCGCCCTCGCCCCCCCCCCCCACTGTGTGGCACCTCCCAAGGCCCGGAGGAGGGGTCTGGCCTCCTGGAGCAAATGGTCCCTTCTGTTCTCCTTCTCTCCGTCTCCCCGCCTCCCACTGGCTTTCCCACAAGCACTTTGGGACATAAAACACCTCCAGGGGAAGGACTGCGGCGGACACCTCCCCCCGCCCTAGGTCCCTGCGCACAGACCCCGGCCGCCCGGGCCTCTGCTGGCCGCTGGACTGGGAGGCTGCTTCTCTGTCCAGCATACCCGGACATGTTCCCTGACAAGCAACCTCGTCTGGGAGTGCAGCCACGGGGCACCACGGCCTCCGTGGGTGGGCTCTGGGTGTGTCATTGGGGGGCCCCTCAGCATAGGGGACCCCCTGCTGCCCTGGCCTCACCGGCCTGATGCCAGCCTCCGGCCCGGGGTTGGCTCATTTCGCACCTGTTTTCATCTCAGCCTTCCTGCGTTCAGCTACTGTGCGAATATCCACGGGGAGAGCGCCAACGGCCCTCAGGCACCGTGCTGGGCTTTGGGGACAGGCGCATGCAGAACAGAGGGGCGAGCGCTCCCAGCGCAGCCAGAGCCATGGTGGGAGCACAGGCTGAGCTGCAGGCAGAGGCGGTGAGGGGCCCAGCCAGCCAGGAAGGAATGCAGGGAAGGGTGTTCTAGCCAGAAGGAACAGCCAGTGTGAAGTGCTGAGCAGATTCGAAGTGGCGTGAGGGGGAGGCCGTGGGGTCCGGGAGGCCAAGGAGACAACTCCGGCTGCTTGCAGAGCACGGTGAGGGCTTGGGGGGTAGTGGGGGTGCGTTGTGCATCATTCTGAAGTCTGACTGGAGAGTGGGCATTGGCCAGCACTTGCAGGGCTTGGAGACGGAGGCATAGAGATGCTGCAGGTTACAGGACACAGAAGGCTGGAGTCACCCCTGGACGAGGGGGATCCTACAGAAACACCGGGTCTGGGGGAAGATGGAGCTCAGGGTCAGAAACATTGAGGCTGAGAAGCTCCCTGGGCCACGCGGGCCGTGTCCGCTGGGCCCTCGGCATTCAGTCAGGGAATCCTGCGGGAAATCGTCCTGGCTGACGTGTGCTTTGGGGGTCGAGCCCTGATGTAAGGGTTTGGAGCCCCAGGTCAGTGGTCATAGCAAAGGAGGTGGGAAGAGATGAGGGGCAGCCCCGGGCAGGGGCCAGGAGAAGAAGAGACCCCACTGGGGAAGCAGAGAGGAGCGGCCCCCAGGAGGAGAAGGACCCCGGAGCCGGATAGTCACCTGGGCTGTGAGCGGCAGAAGCGTGTTCTCCCCCAGTTCTGAGACCAGAAGTAAGAAAGAGAGGTGTGACGGGCCCCTGTGGGCTGCTCCATCCAGTAGGACAGCCGGGCCATCCTGGGGCTCTCCCTGTTGTGGGGGGATCTCCCCAGACAAGGCCACGCTGGCACCATTAGTCCCACTTCAGAGAGGAGGTCGGAGAGCCGGGACCCCCAGGGGCGGAGCCCAGGCATTTCAGCAGACCCAATTTCAGGGAAACAGGAGTGTTTCCCACCGCTGAGCACAGGCATTTCAGCAGACCCAATGCACACTCCAGCCCCTCCTCTCCACTCACAGAATAACCCCATAAAAGAATCGCGAGCAGGACAGGGAGCAGGGATTGGAACGGAGGGACTGTTTCTGCTGCCACAGGGTAGGGCTCTGGGCAAGACGGGGCATCTCTCTCCGCGGGGCCCCTCCCAGGAGCGGCCCCAGTGGGTCTGAAAGGCGGAGCGGGGCATCAGCTTGCAGCAGGCCTCCCCCTCCGAAGCCGGCTGCTCAGGCTGGCGGGAGGTGGGGACCCCCAGTCACGGTGGCAGAGCGATGCTGGGGTAGAGGAGGGCAGCCTGGGGTCCCCCTGTGGCTCACACAGTGCACCGGAGAGCCAGACCCCGCGTGCTCCAAGGCTAGGCCACCTCTGACCCCCTGCAGCCTCCCCGCTCCAGCCCTGGGACCCTCCTGTTTCCCCAGATGGCTCCAGGCTCAGCTGTCTGGGGTCACATGCCTGGAATCTGCAGGCTCTGCTCTGAGACCCCTCTGTCCCCAACCAGGTGTGAGCTCCTTGTGGGCAGGAATGGAGGACCCCCTCCCCCTCTTCCCTCGCCCTTCCCCCTTCCCGCAGGCCTAGCGGATTCCGGATTCCGAGTGTGTGAGTGTGTCCGGGCTAGGCCAGCCTGAGCTGAGGGACCCACGTCAGCCAATCAAATCCTCAACACGGAGCCGGGTCCTGGCAGGGCCGCCTCCCCTCCTGCGGGCGGCTCCTCCTTCAACCAAGAGCCCCAGGGAGATGGGAGAGGGGCTGGGGGCGCTGGGGCGGCCTCTCTGCTCGTTCCCACGCTCGCTGGTCCTGCCCTGAAGCCTGGGGCTCCCAGGCGGGGGGCTGCTCTCTCCCTAATCCCTGCCCACACCTCCGTGAGGAGAGCTTTTACTAAATCTCCTCAAATTACCTCCTCGGAGCGCCCCATCTGTTTACTTCTCGCACTCGGACCCGGATCCGACCTCACCTTGGGATAACGCAAGCAAACCTCTCCATCTGTTGCCCGAAAGGCACGCGACAAAATGCAACGAAATTCTCGGTTTAAAAAAAAAAAACAACTGTAATAAAATCTGACTAGAGAACTACTTCCTTAGCTTGATAAAATATCCTAACCCCAAACCGAGGTGTTCCTCATGGGGAAGCTTCTAGAAGCACAGCTGCTGAAGTCAGCGTCAGGACAAAGGGGGCGAGGAGAGAGGAAATGATGGTCATGCAGATGATTCTATTAAGCACCTAAAAACCGGAAAGATTTCAAACAACAAAGGAATTCCTCGAGACCCTCCACGGGCATAAACACCAACCCGGTAGCTGACGTATGAAAGAACAGCCTCTAGATGCTGGCTATAGAAATTATAAAATAGTAGGAAATCAGTAAGAAATATGTCAGGTTCATATACATATATATTTAGAGAGAAAGAGCACGAACAGGAGGGGCAGAGGCAGAGGGAGGGGGGATCTCCAGCCGACTCTGAGCTGAGCACAGAGCCCAGCGCGGGGCTCGATCTCCAGATCCCGGGATGGTGACCTGAGCCGGAATCAAGAGTCAGACGCTTCACCGTGCCGCATTCATACGAAAAGAGCGTTCAGATGCAACCGAGGGTCATCTGGCAAGATCTCAGCACAGGGGAAGGCCCAGACTTTTAATGCACACTTAATAACATAAACATATTGACTCTCTTTAAAAAATCCATAATTTATTATGGATGGCACTCTGCTTTTAAAAACTAACAGGACTTATTTTTTAAATTAAACAAACTAATTCTAAGGCTGGTGCGGAAAGCCGCCTGAGCCAAAATAGCCCAAAAATTTGTGAAAGAAAGAAGTGTGTGCTCATAAGGGTTACATTTGGTTGCACACAACAGAGACTTCAACAGGTGGGTACCTCTTTCTCTGTCTTGTGAAAAAAGCCCTGAGCCAGGCAGGCAGCCCAGGGCTATGGGGGCTCCATGGTATCCCAGACTTAGGATCCTTCCATCTCCCCGCCCCACCCCCCTGTCCTGTGGCTTCCTTTCTAAGTTGGCTGGGTGGCCCAAGGTGGCTGCTGGGATTCTGGTCATCACCCCCACATTCCAGGCAGCTGGAAGGAGAAACGAAGGAGAAGCCTTCATGCCCTCCTCTACAGGGAAAGTCCTTAGAAGTGCCATACCTCCCTTCTGTTCCCCCCTCACTGACCAGAACCTAGCCCCATGGCCACATCTTGCTGCAACGAAGCTGGGAAAGGCAGGTGGTTCCTGCTTTGCTGCCTTTCCTAAAATCAGGTGACAAAGAAGGGAGAGAGAAGGCCATAGATGCCGGGGTAGAATCCAGCAGTTTCTGCCAAGGTGACAAGAGGTGACTAGCCCCTCCAAGTATTAAAATATTTAAAAAGCTACACTAATTAAAAGAGCGTGATACTCCACAAAAATAAGCAGATAGATTAATGGAACGAATAAGCCCAGAAACAGGCTCAAAGATGTAAAGGAGTTCAGTGTGTGACGAGGATGGCATTTTGAGAAAAGGATGGCAGTGAGAAAAGATGGATCACTCAAGTGCCTGTCTATACCTGGCAGGGCAGGCAGCCACTGGGAAAGAATGAGCTGGGTCTATACCTCGCACTTCACACCAGAATAAGTTCCCAACAGCTCAGGTTTCAAGGTAAAAAATAAAACCACAAAGGCCAGAAAGAAACAGGGAAGAAATTTCCTTATTAACTCGAAGTAAGACCTTCCTAGGCATGACACAAAATACGAAAACCACATACACACACTTTTAAGTTCAAAGACAAGAAAATTTCTGCATAACAACCCCCCCGAAGATATCGAGGTCTGCAGCTTGGCAACGTAGGGAAGATGTCTGCAAACTACATCACAGAGACAAAGGGCTCATTTCTCTCATATATAAAATGCTCCAACAAATCAATAAAAACGGTCAACAATCCCGTAGGGGAAAAGCAAAAAAGCGAAGGACTTGAGCAGAGAGTCCTCGAGAAAGGAAGAGCAGACGGCCCACGAACGTGTGAAAAGACGCTCAGCTTCACTGTGGGTGAGAGATGTGCTCGCTGGAACCGCCACGAGGATGGCGATGATCACAGGTGCACTGCGAAAGAGGCTACATCTTCGTTACACGCCGCTGCGGCGCCGTGAGGACCCAGGCTCACATGCGCTGCTCTAAGTGGTGGCGACCTCGCAGAGGCAGTCTGGCCAGGTGTAACCCTTTGAGCCAGTGGCCCCAGCCCCAGAGGCATCCACCACAGATCCCAGGTCAGGGCGGTTCAGCTCCTGAGCTGGCCAGAAAAACACCAACATGCCCATCCGTGGACCGTGGAAGGCACACAGTGGGATATTCTGCGGGCCCCGAACGTGCCTCGGGGAGGCTGTCTTCCGCACACTGTCTGGGTCCTCCCTGTGTTCTGAGCTACAAAGCGTGTCCACAGGGAATAGCAGAAGGAAGCCGGCAACGGTAGGGAGGGGCCGAATGGGGGTGCTGGGGTCTCACCAAACCCAGGCTACCTGCTCCAGGTCTGGGTCCAGCTCTGCAGGTGTAGGGGAAGGGGGGGTGGCAAAGTTGCTTATTCATTCATCAAACACAGCTGCTCTGGCCCCAGAGCTCAGCCCTGACCAAGGAGGCCCTACCTTCAACTTGGATCCTGGCAGGGCCCACAGGGCGACACTGAGGACGGACAGTGACTGTCCTGTGTGACGAAAGTCCTACTGTAGAAGACCAGGCCCTGAGGAGGGGCACCTCCCAGGCTGGGGTCCCAGGCGGAGGGAAGGAAGATGCAAGGCCAAGGGGAGGCCCGAGGAGCAGGCCGCCCTCTCCACAAAAGGAGGTTCCCTCAGTGGCTGGCAGCTCAGCCCAGAGATGGGGGAGGAGGCGAGGGGGCAGTCTTTCCGCAGTCTCCCCTCCCTGTGGGGGCCCCTTTCCCGGGAATCCTGGTCTGGGTTCGTCAGTGTCTCATTCGCATGTGGCCATTCATCCTCTCCCATCTTTCCCAGCCACCCCGGAGACCGGGGCCTGGTCCCCCTGCCCGTCCGACCCCTGACCGCCCCTCCTCTGAGGGAAGGACAATGGTGGTGGGGAGGAGGTGGTGGAGGGGTCTGGCTGGCCTGGCCAGGCTGGCGGGAACCATTGTGCGTGAGGCCCTGAATGTTTGCACTGCAAGTGCCTTGGCTGCTGAATGGGGACAAGCATCCCAAGAATGCTGCCTGAGCCCGCAGAGAGCCATGCTCTGGAGCACTTGGCCAGCCCAGCACACCCTTGCCAAGCTTCTGAATCTTCCTGTCACTCATACCTATTGGGACAGAAGATGGAGAGGGATGAGATTAGCCAGGTTTGGGCACCAGATGGCAGTGACCAAGGGCTGCCAAGCACAGCGGTATAGGTTGTGCACTGCACAACACCAGGGTGGCCTGTTCACCTAGGCACCCACCAACCACTACCTGTGACCCTGCAGCCTCCCAGTTGACCTTGGTGATCTCCAAAGTAAAATGGGACAGGAGATCCCTGTCCTGAGAGTATCTCTCAGCCCAAGGAGGAGAGAGGAGAGGAGATGGAGCAGAAGGACAGGTGAAAGGAAGGAAATCCGTAGGGCTGTGAGAAGGGAGCAGCCTGTAGTCTGACAGGCTATGGGATTCCAGACACAGCGGCGAGTCCATCCCGCAGATCAAGGGGGGACTGCCGGCAGCCCAGAAGGTGTACCTGCTTCCTGCCTGAAGTGAGCGGGTGGGTTGGCGCCTGTGCCCCCCAGGGTATGGGAGGTAGTGGGCCGACAGATGCGGGAGTGAGCGCCCCAGAGATTGCCGCCCGTGTGACTGGCGTTGTTCTCAGAGATGGGGGTGGGGGTGGGGGCGCAGGGAGGGAGCACCTGCGGCAGAGGAAACCCTGAGGGAAAGGCCAGGAAGCAGGAACGGGTTCGGGGCGTGATGGCAGCCAAGGGGCAGGCTGCCCGTGGCATTAGCAACCGGCGAGGCTGGCACATGGCAGGGGAGGACAAGGGAAGAGAGTGGCTGGCCTGAGGGGAAAGGGACCCAGAGGGGCAAGCAGGAGGCCCAGAGGCCCAAGGGTCTGTCCACGTTCCCTGCCCGAGCAGTGGGACTTCGCACTGTCCCGGAAGCAGGTTTTCTGTGGAAGCCGTGGAGAGCTTGGGGGTTGTAGGGCCCTGACCTGGCCCCGGCAAGGGGACACGGACAGGCAGCACGCCAGCCAGGACAGGGGCTCGGACCGGGCCAGGATCCCCAAGAGGATCCTGGGGGAGGACGGCTCCTCCTTCCTCTTTGTGAGCCAGTGGCTGGGCCCTGGCTGGCTCCCTGGGGACGACGCAGAGAGAGATGGACATTCTCGCCGGCTCCGAGGGGACAAACAGAGGGGACGGAGCCCTCCCTGCCACACTGCTCTGTGATCTTGGGCCAGTGGCTCCCTGCCTCAGTTTCCCACCTGTAAAATGGGCATGGCCGGTGTCCTGGCCTGCCAGGGCTGAGGCAGGACTCTGGGACGCTGCTCCATGGAGCTGGTGGAGAAGGTTCCCCATCGGTGTCAGAACAAGCTCCCTGGGGGACCCAGCGCTGGGAGCAGGAGCACATGGCAAGTGGGACAGGGCCTCCCATGGTGCTGCAAGGGCCGTGCTTTCGTGGTGAGGATGGGGACACTGAGGCACAGAGAGCAGCAGGGGCTTGCCAAGGACAGGGAGGGGGTGCAGTGATCAGAGGGCAGAGAGCAGGAGGAGATGGTAGGAGCCCTGGTCACCAGGCCTGGCCCAGGAGTCATCGAAGCCGTAGTCTGGGCCATCTGAGGGGGGTCTCAGGGCACATAACCCGGGCCGCGGCTGGGGTGCAGGGGAGCCGGGCTCGAGTGGCATGTTCAGCGAGAGCCCTCTCCCTGACTGTTGACGTGGCGTGACCCTGGCCAAAGGCCAGCTCGGACCACAGCTGTCTGCCTGGCAGAGCCCAAGCCACCAGCGTGCAGGAAGCTGTGTCTCACCGGGAGGAAGCCCTCTCTCTCCTCCTTCCCTCCCCAAAGCCGAAGCCGCTGCGGCTTCCCAGCCCGGACCTCCCCAGCAACAACAGCCCAGCGGGGCCCAGGGCCGAGTGGGGTGCCCCACCCCTGACACGCACGCACTTGCAGCCCGGGAGAGTCACTTGGGAGTTGGTGGGCACAGGCGGGTGAATGCCGGGGTCCCCCAGGCTCTAGGATCCCCTCACCTCTCCCTCTGCACAGTGAGGCCGTGGAGATGAATTAGGCCTGACCAGTGGCGGGGGGGAGGGCCCCCCAAAGAGGGGACACTGGGCTAGAATGGGTGCCCGTGGACCATATCTCAGAGGCAGAGAGACAGTGGGGATGTGAAAGGCTGCATCTGGGGGACCCGGCACGGTCTCCAGCTATGCAGGGGGACAGGCTCCAGCGAGGGGCCAGGACAGAGAGAAGCTTCTGCCCCGGTCCTGGGGGTTGGTCCCCCGTTTCATGCAGGGCCCAAGTGCCCGTTGGGGCCAACAGGAAGCAGGTCTCAGCCCAGCTCTGGCCCCTGGCCCAGGGCCCTAGCTCTGCTCCGGGGCCCCAGCTGTGTGCCCGGCGAGAACAGGGTGAAGGGAGGCCTGGGCTGGGGTCAGGGGCTGGAGGGACTAGAGGGTCGGGGTCAGCCACCCCAGATGTGGGTGGCAGGGCTGGCCACCTGGACAGAGTGGTGTGGCCTCTCACCAGGCCTGCGCCCCTCCCCAGGTTCCCCCAGGCCCGGCCCGGCCCTCACCTTTCCCCACACCTCGGGCCTGTGTTTCGAAAAGGGAGCCCGTTCAGGGGACCTTCAGCCCATCCACAGTGAGAGACCTGGGTCCAAAGCACGTCACCTCCCTCCTGGAGCCAAGCATCCTCCCCTAGGGACAGCGCCAGGCTGACCTCCAGGCCCGGGGCAGGACTGGGTGGGCCCGCTGCCCGGGGAGAGGGGCTTCACCCTACTCAGAACATAAAAGTGCCCACTTGACGTATGTGTGTGTGTGTTGATTTATTTTCAAGTTTTCTTTTTAAGTAATCCCTACCCCCCACGTGGGACTCGAACTCAGACCCCGAGACCAAGCATCGCAGACTCTACCCGCTGAGCCGGCCGGACACCCCAAAGGCGGGCGCTCTGAAGTGAAGAATTTGGCGGCATCTAGTACTTTCTCTCCCCCGCGCCACCGGCATCCGGTCCCTCAGCCCCAGAGCAGAGCTCGCCGACCCCCCTGGCCCTGGCCGCCACCCACCTGCTCGCTGTCTCCGGGATTCCCTCCTGAGTGCACATCCCCTCGCGCCGGGCCTTCCCACGGAGCACACCGCGTCCGAGGTTCCTTATGCCGCAGCGCGGGCCAGGACTCGGCCGCCTTCCTTTACTCCCTCTGGAGACGCTCACTCGTGCCTGGGGCAGAGGTCAGCCTGCGCGACGAGGCCACCCCCGCCACCCCCTGGCTCCACCCGCACACAGCCCTGTGAGGAAGCTGGTGCTGCCCCAGGTTCGGGGCGAGAACACGGAGGCCGCAGAGAGGGCTTCCCGCAGGCCGCTGGGCTCGCCCCCCACGTGGGCATCGCGGCAGAGGCGCCGGAGTGTCGGGCCATCTCCACCAGGGGACGAGGGAGCGTGGCCTGGGGCTGGCCAGCAGGGAGAGGAGATGCACGCCCCGCTCGGCCTGAGGAGCCAGGACGTCCCGTGGGGGTGCTGAGCCAGGGACCCTGTGCTGAGCCGGGGCAACCGTGCGGCTTTGGGCGGAGTGTCCAGGCCCCTAGGGCTGTGCAAGGGAGAAGCTTCCATGAGCCCCCTCGGGAGGCAAGGCAAGAGGCGAGGCGTCCTTGGCGTCCCAGGCTCCCCGGGGCCAGGGGATACCCAGATCTGCGCACGGGACCCCAAGCCCTGGCTCTTGGCTTGTGTGTGGTCCTGGGGGCTTTGCGTGCTCTGCTGGAGGCTCAGACCATCTCCCCAGAAATGTTCCAGCACCCGTGGGACCTCGGAGAGGTGCTGAGGCAGCTGTGGGGTGGCCTGGTTGGAATCCCGCCACTGCCTGTCCTTTACCGTGGGTCTCGGTTTCCTCATCTTTGAATGGCCCTACCTCACAGGTTTGCTGCGATGACAAATTAAAACAAATCAGAGTGGGGGGCGCCCAGCCGGCTCAGTGCGGGGACCGTGCAACTGTTGATCTCGGGGTCCCAGGTGCAAACCCCATGTTGGGTGTAGAGTGCACTTGAAAAATGTTTTTAAAACAGCCAGCAGCCAGAGTGGTGCCCACTGGGACGAGCGTCGGGCACGGTCATTCCGCTGCCTCCCCCCGCCTGAGCTGCAGGACTGGGGTGCCCTGCCCGAGCCCAGCCCCTGGGACCACCCCTGCCACATGGGGAGGGAGGGCCCGTCTGTGGCCACTCTGGGAGTGGGGTCGGGGGAGGACCGTAGGCTCGCTGTGCCGAGGCCGGATTTGCTGAGCCTCACCCATCCGGGGACACTCGCTGGCCTGCTCCGTGCTGGGCCCTGTGGACACTGGCTGGACCTCCCTGCCCACCAGAGCCCCGAGGCAGTACCCAAAGGCAGTGAGACTGGAGCCGGGAATTGGAGCTCCTCCCAGGGGTCCGGCTCAGCCCTCCAACCCTTCCTCCCGCTCAGCCCAGCCAGCCTTGGGAGAAGCGCCCTCTGGACCCCCAGGTGCAGAAGTGAGTCCTCCTCACTGGTCATCGCACTGGAGCTCCAGGCCGTTTTCAGGGCGGGGGCACCAAACCCCATCCACGTCCTCACTAAGGCCCCACAGGCTGCGGGGGTGGGAGAGGGGGTGGCAGGGGCTGGGGCCATAGTGTAGACCACATAGCCAGCCGTGCATCCCGAAGGCCTGGGGCTCAGAAACCGCCTCTGGGGGAGCAGGTGGGGGGCCAAGCGCCAAGGAGGGGTGGTCCTGGCTGTGAGAACTGGACGCTTCCCACCCAACTCCCCTCCGGACCCCCTGGGGTACCTGCTGACCCAGGGACAGACGCTGGGGGACTGGGGGGAGGGCCTCTGCATCTGGGGTGAAGGTCGAGCCCATAAACCACATGGTTTTGTAAGATGGTCCAAACCACGGACCACGAACAGGAGCAGAACGTGGCAGGAACCCACGCGGCTGTTTCCCCAGTGGCTCGGGTGTCTCCCTTCCCATGTGGGCACGTCGTGGGCAGGTCGTGCCTTTGAGGCTCTGGCCGCTCTGGCCGGCTAGAGCGCTGGGCTGAGTCCACGCCATGCTCGGCCCTCCCCACCGGCCATCACAGAGCCAGCATCTCTAACAGTGCTGGAACTTTCCACCGACACGACTTTCAACAGCTGCACGTCCTCAGGCAGATGAGCGCTGGTCTCCGCGGGCGCCTCCCATCCGGGCTGATCCCAGTCTCTGACGGTTACACCGACTGCAGCCGGAGGGGCCTGGGAGGCAGGCTCTCGGGCCTCACCGGAGCTCCTCAGGACAAGTTCCCGGGGGCAGAACACCACTGGCTCAGGACCACGGACATCTTCTACTCATCGGTACACAGGGAAGCCACCTGGGACGGGGCCGGACCTTCCGCTGAGCTGTCCTCTGCCCGCACCACAGAGGCCCAGGAGACGTGTGCCCTGGCTGAGCAGGGTACCTGCACGGAGCTCACCCAATTTCAAGGATTTCTCACACAGTGGGATGCCAGGGTCAGGTTTCCCCTGGGAGCGGTGACTCAGAGGTCCCCAGAATCCACCAAGGTCTGGGGTATGCTGACAAAGGCAGGCTGGGGTCAAGGCCGGGCCACCAGACCCAGAAGCAGAGACCTGCCACCGACCCCTAGGGTGACCTCGAGCCGGTCCCCTCCATGCTGGGCCTCAGTTTCCCATGCACAGCTCCAGCTGACAAGGAGGGGCATAGGACTAGGGGCCATGCTGGGGGGGCCCCCTCCGCAGATGGGGCCCCCACCCTGGGGCCGGGCCGCAGTGAGCCCTGACTGCTGGCTGGGAAGCTGGGGCTTCATCTGGGGTGTCAAGTAGGTGCTCCTGAAAGTCACACATCCTAGGTCCCCAGTGTTGGGACCCTTGGCCTGAGAGCTGGTTCAGCAGCGGGGGGTGGGGAGGAGATGGGGGACAGAGACATTGAGAAGTCATCATTTCCTGCTCATTTTAAACATTTTGTGAGACCTTTTGACCCAGCCCTTTCCTTTCTCCCCGGGCCTCCAGCCTCCCGTCGATTTTCCTGTTTACTGCGCCCCAGAGGCTGGCCTTGAAAGGATGGTCGGATGCCATTTCCAGCTTCAGGCCCCCAGGTCCTGAGCAGCTGGGCTGGCTGGGGCATGGTCCTCTCCCACTGCCAGGTCTGAGTCCAGACCACAGTGTCCCCTCCTTGGAAGGGCCTCCTGGCTTCTCCAGACCCACTTATGTCCCCTCCTGCAGAGGAAGGGCCTGTAGGGGGGCTCAGAGACACCCAGGGGTGTTGGAGTCTGGGACCCAAGGAGGACCCACCTCCATCCAACAAGCACATTTGCGAGGGTCAGTGTGGTTAGGGAGCGGGGTGAACAGCCACTCCTGGGGATGCTGTTGACGTGCCTCGGGATGGGATGCTTCAGGGAAGGGCTCCACGCGATCCTGTAAGGGAACTGTCGAGTGCCTGCCTTGCTGTGTGAACTACCACACGCCCGAGGCGGCTCCGGCTGCCCAGGGCGGCCTGCGGTCAGGCCGTGCGGACCATCAGACCGCGAGCCCGAAGTCGTCATAACATCCAGCATTCCCAGCCGGGGCTCACTTTTCAATCCTCGGCCAGACCTGTGGGGTGAGTGGGGTAAGAAGGAATATTCCCATTCTCCAAAGGGGAAAAGTAAGGCTCTGAAAGGTGAGGTGACTCCTCCAAGGTCACGAAGGCAGTGAGTGGCAGGACGAAGCTTCGAACCCGGGCTTTCTGCCGTCAGCAAAGGAGAGGACAGTCCTGGGGGAACGTTTCCTGTCCTGGGGGGTCTGGCAGGATGCTGGGGACAGGGGCCGGGGGTGAAGAGCCCGGTGCCAGGGGAGTCTGTTGCCCCCAAGGGCCAGGCTGGTGCATCTGGCTCCTGGCCAGCTCCCAGGCTGGGCGCGAGGCTGGGCAGTGTCCAGGAGCCTCACGGGGACACGCAGCAGCCTGGCTGCCAAGGTGGGAACGTTCTTCTAAGTGTAAACAGAAACAGTGGCCTCCGGGGGCCTCTGATGTCTGCTGTGTGGCTCTGAGGTCCCCCGAACGGAAACACCTGCTCAGCCCGGGGGACGCAGGCGGCCGGCACAGCTCTGTGCGTGAGAGCGCGCCAAGGCCTGGCCCCTTCCCAGGTAGAGCCAGTACACCCTCCCCTCAACCAGCGGCGGGGCCACACAGCCCCTGCTCCACTGGGCAGAGGAAGTGAGCAGGGGGGCAGCTGGAGGGGGTGCCCAATGCTGGGCCTGGCTGGGGAGGGGCTGGCAGTGTGGCCACCACCTGGGTCACGGTGGCCTGGGGAGAAAGCGGGTGGCTTCTGTGTCTGCTGTGATAGGCAGCGGCCAAGGGGCTGCACTAGGCCCCCAGGGGGCTGGCCACGGGGGCTTTCTCGGGCTGGCCTGGCAGCGGTGCTAAAACCAGTGAGTGGGCCTCCTGGAGTAGCTGCTCGCTGTTGTTGGATGGGTTAGCGGCTCAGCTCAGGGAGCCCCGAGTGGTCATTCACACGCCAGCTGGAAAGGCCAGCAGCAGCTTGCCCCAGCCGGGGAGCTTCTGGAGAGGTCTGAGGAGGGAAGCAGGCTCCCTGGACCATGCTGTATGCAGTCCTCTCCCTCTCCACTCCATGTCCCAGGATTGTCCTGCAGGACAATCTTGCCCAGCCCCTAGCTGGACCACTGTGAATAAAAGGAGAACATGAAGATTTCATTGCTTTGGAAACAGCAGAGCCCTGGAAGGATAAATGGGGTTTTTAAGAACAGCTTCAGGTGTGGCTGGATCCAGGAGCTCCAGTGATGCCATCTAGTCTTTATTTCTGTCTGTCTCTGGGCTCCTCGAGCTCTACTCCCCACAGTAGGACAAAGACAGATTGCGTGCCCCCAGCTCAGTGTCTCTTGTGGAAGATGGACTCTGTCCTGGGCAGCATGGATCACATGCCCCCTCTTGGGTCTGGCTCAGAAGGTCACCCAACTGTACTCATGCATTCGTCCACACTCTGAGCGTCCACATTGTGCTGGACACTGCAGCCCCCCCCAGATTGTGCCCCCAACCCCAAACCTCAGGAGCGAGTCCTCATCCAGTGGCATAAACCATGTTGAATGAAACCTTATGGGAAAACTACCATTCCTGCCCCTAATGGTGGGCCTAGCCATCAGGTGGGACATGTGAGGAAAGTGCCCGGAAGAGGAGCCCTGGGGTGCTGGCAGCCACACAGTCCGAGACTCTCCCCTTGGGGTTCTAAGAACAGAGAGAAGAAGAGCTTGTTTCATTTTAAACATGGCCTCTGCTGGGCATTGCAGGCGACAGAACTTTCTTTGTGTTTGAATGTTTACAATGGGGGGAGAAATATCATTTTCTTTTGTATAAAAAAATGTAACTGGGAAATACAAGCATGTTTGTTTTTCCTCAGTTGGTGTTGAAGTGAGAAAAAAAAGTAACTTCGCACAGAGAGATGAGGGTAGGGAGGCCTAGGCCTCCAACGGCTGACGATATGGCCCCGCCTTAGGGCACTCTGCCTCAGTTTCCCCCTTGAGGAGCTGCAGCTGTCACCGGCTAGCTGAGACCAGGAGGAGGGTGTCCCCTCAGAGGCCGTGTTCTCAAGCCGACCCCGACTTCCGGTCCCTGACCTTGACCTGCGTGGCTCAGGGGTCACGGCCCTCCCACAGCCCAGCGGAGGGGTCCAGGTGGGAACAGGGCCCTAGGCTCTGGGCTCCAAGGAGCTGGGGCCTCCCGTTGGGGTGGGACAGGCAGGCGGGCTCCCTGGAGGCGGCACTGGCCAGGACGGGGCTCCCCACAGCTCACGGCACCGTCCTTCCTCAGGGCCTCATGGGACAGAGGCCAGTACTGCTGTCAACACAGGCCCCAGCTCAGAAGTGGGCCACAGGTGCCACGGAGACAATCCGCGGTGGGGAGGTGGCAGGTGCCTCTGGGAAATGGGCACCGGCTCCTCCCCATCTGTCCAGAGGGAGGCCGTTCAGAGCCTCAGGCCATGCCTTGGGCCCCCGGGTCCCCATGCGGTGCCCTTGGGCGCTGGTGCCCTTCTTGGCTGGGCAGGCAGGGGAGGAGCGCCCACAGCACAGCCCCACCGTCTCTGAGTCCTGTAGGCCCCGTGCCGGAACCGCCCCAGGCCGGCCACCCGTGCTGCGTGCGGCCCTGAGCACAGGCCTGTCTGGACCCCGCGCAGGGACGGGATCTCAGAGCGCCGTGACCGCCGGCCAAGGCCGGCAGGCGCGGGCAGGCGCGGGGCACCTGCTCGGGAAGCCGCCTCCCTGCCGCCCAGTCGCCCTGGAGCCAGAATGCCACACGCCCGCGGAGGGAAGGGCAAGATGAGGTTCTGGGGTTCCACAGTCCCGCTGCCGGGCGGGGAGCCTGGGTGGCAGCAGAGTGAGCCGACCCCACTCCCCGCTTTCCCACGGCTCCCGAAGTCCGAGTGAGGAACCCGCGGGACATCGGGCCGGGGGGATGACGGCCTGGCTGGGTCTTCAAGGACCAGTTTACTGGAATTCAAGAAAACCAACACTTTCCTCATCCTGCAGAAACGGGAAGCATGACGCCTGGCAGGACGCCTCAGCCGGGTCGCCCTGAGGAAGAAGCACACGGAGGAGACCAAACCCTCAGACCGGCCAGGACCTCCTGGTGCTGCCTCACGGCTCGCTGGGGCCCGGACACTGGGGCCCACCCCCGCTGACATCCCTTCTCCTTCTCAGGGCCGCCGTGGCCTTTCCTGGGAAGGGTGGGGCCCTGGGCTCGGGCGGAGCCGGACGGAC
>RCUC01149630.1:0-45284 GCA_003697995.1 Taxidea taxus jeffersonii
TAATTATTCAAGTCAATACTTCAATTACCAGAACATTTAAAAAAAAATCTAAGTCCCATTTATACTGTCAAAATGTTAATTTAAAACCACTTTTCCCTATTATTAAATCACTATATCCTGGAAATATATTCTGGCTAGTTTAAAAGTTATAAAATTAAAAATTTTGAACATATCCCTATAACTTTTTTTAAAGCTAATTAATCATGGATTTTTCCCTACCTTGTTAGTATGATTGGTGAAGTCTTTTTGAATTTCACTGAAAATTAGAATGTATAATAGCATAAATGGAAATTAAGTTCACCAAGTCAAACAAAGTACTAAACATAAAGGTTATAAAATTTTAATATACTAGAAAAAAACAGCAGGAGCCAAGGTGAAAGATTTGGAAGGAATTCCATCAATACTCTGCCAATTGTGGGGCAAGGTAGACATGTATTAAACTGTATTTTATTCTTCAGGTCTTCCCACTATGAAGGAAGAAACATTATGAAACTGGACCTTGTGATTTTTTTTGGAAGCAATAAAAAACTGGTCTCTTTCAGGTCAGCTTCAGCCAAATCTTAAGGGCTACAAGTTATCCAGAGCCTGGCAACAGTAACTTTTCTTCCTTGACCCAAGAAGGCAGAGTGCCAGAGGGAAATAGCAAAGAGTAGCACTATATAAACAGGGCAAGTGGCACAAGAGCAGAGGCAAGTTATATAACCAAAATATATTTTAAAATATGTTCATAACTCATAACAACCTTTGCCTTTGGTTGGTTTCTTGTTTGGAGTATCAGTTGAAACAGTTAATTCAATATTATCTGGATCGCCTCCTTCCTCTTCAATAGCCTACATTAGAAAGAGAAGTTAATATGCTACACAATCTATCTAAACTTATTTTATAAAAACGAAAAAAAATTAGCAAACCTCAAGCCTCAAGACATTAGAATTGCCAGTCATTTCATAAACCGACTTCAAAAAGAGCAATTAAACTACACGAGTAAGAGAAACTTTCACGGGGAGTATCATTAGGTATCAAAATCACATGGAGTTTTAAATTCTACCGAGTCGAAATAATTAAACATCTCATGTTATCATACTGAACAAAAATCTAAATATTCTCAATTGCAGAAAAGTTGCTAGCTATGAAAGCAAATAACTAAAAAGAGTTTTCCTAATTTCTAGAATGCAAACTTATTTCTCCTCTACTACAGTTCCAACGCTCACTCAAATAAACCAGAAAGATAATCAGGGATGAAAAAGCAGATTACTGCTCTGATGCAAAAACTGAAAACCCAGCGGAAAACAAACCCTCTCTCTCACCCACCCCTCAACTCCCACTACCAATTATCCCCCAAGATGGGGAGGAAACGGTTGGGCACAATTAAACGGTAACTTCACAGAAGTCACCAAAGTAACCAGTCCCTCCGAGGCCAAGAAATGCACGCGCTCACCACCGCTAAAGACTGGGGACCGAGCGCCTCCCGGGTCTCCACGATCGCCCTTGGGAGGCCGCGCCGGTCGTCGGCAGCCCTCGCAGCCTGGCGGGGACGTCCCGGGGGAGGCAGGGGCGCGCTCGGCTGCGACGGCCGGTCCCGGGCGGCTCGCGGGCTCCTCGCAGGCCCAGCAAGGCTCGCGGGGGCGGGGGCGCCGCGGGAGGGTCCTCACCTTGCTCGCGCGCGCGGGCGCCGCCCGGGGCCTCCCCACAGCGCAGCCCCGCGGGCCCCGGCGGCTGCGGGCGGCCGGGGGCTGCGGCGGAAGTGGGGGCTCCGAGGCGCGGCCTAAGCTCCCATTCCCGGACCTCGCCGGGCCTCACCTGCTTGAGTCGGGAAACGAGCACAGTCTTCACTCCAGTGATGTCTAAGTTCCGCCGCTTCAGCTCGGACTTGAGATCGATGACCCGCAGATCAGTGATCTTTTTACCTTCCGCCTGACCTGAGGCGGCCGAAGCTGCCACAGCACCGGTAGCGGCAGCCATTTTAGAAGAGCAGCGCGCTGCCGAGGCAGCGAGTGGGCTGCAGGGCGGCGGCAGCAGCGCCAACTTCGACCCAGGCCTCGGCGGCCGCCGGCGCCGCGCAGCGCTGCGCACAATGAGCCGCTGGCCCCGCCCCCTGTCCGCCACCCCCGCGCAACCTGCAGCGGCAGCCAGCACCCGGATGACGGGCGCGCGTGCGCACTGGCGCGGGCGACGGCGCCCGGCGCGCTCCGCGGAGCCGGCCACGGCCACCTGGGCGGCGCGACCCCTTGCGTGGGCTGGAGGTCAGGCACGTCCAACCGCACCAACGTCCGCCGCCGCCGCCGTTCTCCCGTCGCTTCGTTAGCCATTTTCTGGCAGCGTCTGGAGTCTTGAGCAACAAAAGTGTCAGGCACTTCACGGCATGGATAGTTCGTGTGTTACTCAACACAAACCCAGGGGCGTGTGCGCGCCCTCAACCTCTTCCAGGCAGATACTTTATCACTCCTGCTGAATAATCGAAAAAATGTGGCCAGTGTGCACTAACGAATTAGGTTCCCCTAGTTGCAATCAAAAGGCCAGAAAGAAACCGTACGGCAGTTTTAGAAAATAAAGAATATAAACTGCTGGCCTGGGTGACAGGTCCCACTCGCTGGCTCGGGAAAGCATGCCTTCAGCCCAGGGAGGCTTAGTTTATCTAAACCAGGGCTGTCCCCGCTCTCTGGAAAAACAGGACAACTTCCCCTCTGCCTTGGCCTCAGTTTGCCAACCCTTCCGGTGGACCTGAGGGCGCAACACGAAATTGATCGCTGAATGAGGAAGTTCATAAGTACTTGTTACGGTTCTCATACACTGTGTTCACTGTTTTGCTGGGGGATCCCAAGAGCAATCACCGTCTTCTTAGGAAGGACCGGCCTGTGCAAGTGAGTACCTATTCGTAACTTTAGTCAGCATTATTAACAAAGCGTAGGCATTTATAGAATTAAACTATTCTATAAATTGCATACACTTATTATGACGCACAATTAGACTGTCATTTTCTGGTTTCTAAAATTTAAATTGATAAGGCCTGTCTCCTTTTATGTTGTTTTTTCTGATTGACTAATTAGATCAGAAGAAGAAAAACTGGACATAATGAAATAATATTTGACGTTCGGGTAGTTCTTTACAGTTTATAATGCGCTTTGACATGCAATAACCCTCTTAATCCTTCTGAACTCTGTGGGGTAAATCTATGCGAGGCTTAGGGAGATTAAATGGCTTGTGCATGTTCACATGGCTGGTATGTGGCAGAACCGGTGCTCAAATCCAGGTCTCCTGATTCCAAGTCCAGCTCTGTGTCTACCACAACTTGATTCACAGTCATAGAATTTGAGAATTCAAAGGATCTTTAGAAATCTGGCACAGTCCCCCCACCATCTCTCTTGCAATAGATAAAGATTTTTAGCAATTTATCTGGAGACCCACAACTAATTATTGGCTAAATTGACACTGAACCTGAGATCTCATTCCAGTGTGTTTCCCACTAAGCCACCTGCCTTGTGTCCACTAGTGCACACTGACCTGCCTTCTGAACACGTGTGAATACTTCTAGGGACGGGTTGTACTAACCAAAAGCTAATGTGATAGTTAAAGTGAAAGAGTTTTTCTTTGTCTTAAGAAAAAATTTAATAATGGAGTTATCTTTAAAAAGGAGATCTATGCCTTCTGACCTGATGCACTTGAGAAGGATGTTTCACCTGCCAAAATGCCAAGAATGTTTAACCCAAATCTCATGATGAGGTTGTAAGGCAATTGTAAAGCATTCAACAAAATAAAAGCTCTAAATTCTGCAAAAAAGCAGTATCATAAAAGTAAAAGTAGTAGAGCAGTTCTGGAATGAAGATCACTAAAGGGATGTAAAAACTGAATATTGTGTGTGATTGTTGTTCGGATCTTGGATCAAAAAAAAGCTACTAAATGAACAATTGGGAAATTTGAGACAATTGGGAAATTTGACTGTTTATTAGATTGCATTATTGTACCAATGTTAAATATCTGGAATGTATCAAGGTCACATTGAATGTCATAGTTCTTGGGACATACTTGCTGAGGTTCTTAGAAGCGAAGTATCTTTCTGCCTGCAATTTACTTTCAAATGGCTTGGATGAGGAGAACAAATGTGGCAATATGTTACAAATCACTAAAGTGAGTGTAGCAAAATGTTAATAATTGAGGAAACAAATGTGGCAAATTTTAATAATTAGGAAATCCAGATGAAGGGCATAAGGTTGTTAACTGTATACTGTTTAAATTCTTTTTATACGTTTGAAGCTGGGGGTACCTGGGTGGCTCAGTGGGTTAAGCCTCTGCCTTCAGCTCAGGTCATGATCTCAGGGTCCTAGGATTGAGCCTGCATCAGGCTTTCTGCTCAGAGGAGAGCCTGCTTCCCCCACCCCCCCTGCCTGCCTCTCTGCCCTATTTGTGATCTTTCTCTGTCAAATAAATAAATAAAATCTTTTAAAAAAATTAGTTTGAAGCTATACATAATACATACATAAATCTAATTTTTTGTGATAGAAAATAAAATGGAGGAAAAATATTTTTTTCACTTAACATCTAGAATATTTAATTTTGTCATTTAACCTATGATTTTTGGTTTTTGAAATTACTTATATAAATAATTCACCTTTAAATTGATGTTCCTTTTTTTTTAAAGATTATTTATTTGACACAGAGAGACAGCAAGACGGAACATAAGCAGAAGGACTGGGAGAGGGAAAAGCAGGCTTCCCGCTTAGCAGGAAGGGATCATGGGATCATGATCCTGGGATCATGACCTGAGCCAAAGGCAGACACTTAATGACTGAGCCACCCAGGCACCCCAGGTTATTATTACTTTTTAAGTAGTGTTCTTGATGCAGGAAAAAACATCATACTAAAGAAGCACCCATTGGGGGGCCTGGGTGACTCAGTAGGTTAAGCCTCTGCCTTTGGCTCATGTCATGATCTCAGGGTCCTGGGATCGAGCCCTGCATTGGGCTCTCTGCTCAGAAGGGAGCCTGCTTCTCCCTCCATCTCTGCCTACTCGTGATCTCTCTGTCAAATAAATAAATAAATCTTTTTTAAAAACAAGTAATAATAACCTATATTTTATTGTAGAAAGTCTCTTGCCATTTATTGAATACTTTTGCACTCATTATGGGTTTTGTTTTTGTTTGTTTGTTTAAAGATTTTATTTATTTATTTATTTATTTACAGAGATCACAAGTAGGCAGAAAGGCAGGCAGAGAGAGAGAGAGAGGAGAAAGCAGGCTCCCCATGGAGCAGAGAGCCTGATGTGGGGCTGGATCCCAAGACCCTGGGATTATGACCTGAGCCGAAGGCAGAGGCTTTAACCCACTCAGCCACCCAGGTGCCCCCTTGTTTTTGTTTTTATATAAGCTCATCATTTAAGAAATATCTGTTGAATATTTACTATCTGCTAGGTTTGCCAGGTTCTAGGAACATAATGATAAACCTGATCTATCTTGTTCACTGTTGTGTGGGCTCCTAACACAATGTAGACTCTCATAATAAATTGCTTGAAGGAGAATAGACGCAGTGCTCTGATAGCCTATAATAGGAAAATTTAACCCCTTAGAAGGATAGATAGAATGTTCTTTATTTTATAGACAAGAAACCTGAGGTTCAAAATGTCAATAACTGGTCCAAGAGTATAGAGTTAGTAAAGGGAGATACAAGATTATTTCAAATCCATTACATTTTTTTGTTACAACGTCTTGTTTTCCATCAAAGATTATTTGCTATTCCCAAAGAGAATTTCTGCCTTCTTCCTAGTGCTAATTCCCAATTTCTACTATTCATTGTTTTTTTGAGAGAACTGAGTGTCTGCTTACCATCTTCCTATCCAATATCTTTCTTACCCTCACTTTCTAATAGGCTTTAAAAATTCCCATCTTTTTTTTAAAAAATTTTATTTATTTATTTGACAGACAGAGATCACACAAGCAGGCAGAGAGGGGAGGGGAGAAGCAGGCTCCCTGCCGAGCAGAGAGCCCAATGCGGACTCCATCCCAGGACCCTGGGATCATGACCCGAGCCGAAGGCAGCGGCTTAACCCACTGAGCCACCCAGGCGTCCCCATCTTTTTTTTTTTTTTTTAAGATTTTATTTATTTGACAGAGAGAGATCACAAGTAGGCAGAGATGCAGGCAGAGAGAGAGAGAGAGAGAGAGGAGGAAGCCGAGAGCCCGATGCAGGGCTCGATCCCAGGACCCTGGGATCATGACCTGAGCCTAAGGCAGAGGCTTTAACCCACTGAGCCATCCAGGTGCCCCAAACTTTCCCATCTTCTGATCGGGAGGGAGACAAACCATAAGAGACTCTTAATCTCACAAAACAAACTGAGGGTTGCTGGGGGGAAGAGGGGGAGGGAGAGGGTGGTGGGATTATGGACATTGGGGAAGGTATGTGCTATGAAGTGTGTAAACCTGGTGATTCACAGACGTGTATCCCTGGGGCTAATAATACATTATATGTTAATTTAAATGTTTTTAAATATAAAAAACTTTCCCATCTTCCAATATATTTGGTTGGCCCAAATATTTACTATTGGCAGGTGTTGAGATGTTGTGTCCTTCCCCTAATGGAAACTGTATAGCTTCTGGTAATAACAGAAGAGGTAAATCAGACGAATGCCCCCTCCAAAAATAACAAAAATACTTGACAAAATAGAAAGTTCAAATCTGTTTTCTTACTGGTTTTCTATGTCTTCTTATATTAATTACTGTGAGAGATGTGTTAAGCAAGAGATGCCTGGTGGCTGTCAGTTAAGCGTCAACCTTTGGCTCAGGTCATGATCCCGGGGTCCTGGGATTGAGCCCCGTGTTGGGCTCTGGGATATCTAATAGATTTAGCTATAGATATAGATAGAAAATCTTACACAGTTATGGAGGCTAAGAAATCCCAAGATCCTCCATCTGCAATCTGGAGTTATGTCTTGGTGTATGGCTTTAAAAAATGTATCCCAGGGGCGCCTGGGTGGCTCAGTGGGTTAAAGCCTCTGCCTTCGGCTCAGGTCATGATCCCAGGGTCCTGGGATCAAGCTCCACATTGGGCTCTCTGCTCAGCAGGGAGCCTGTTCCCCCCCTCCCTGCCTGCCTCTCTGCCTACTTGTGATCTCTGTCTGTGAAATAAATAAATAAAATCTTAAAAAAAAATAAAATAAAAGATGTATCCCACTTGGGTTTTGTTGAACTTCTTGAATCTACAGATCAAGAAGATTTGCTCCTGGGTGGCTCAGAAGTTAAGCATCTGACTCTTGATCTCAGCTCAGGTCCTGATCTCGAGGTCCTTAGTTCAATCCCCTTGGTGGGCTCCATGCTGGATCCTACTTAAAATAATTTTTTAAAAATTTTATTTATTTATTTGACAGAGAGAGATCACAAGTAGGCAGGGAGGCAGGCAGAGAGAGAGAGAGGGAAGCAGGCTCTCTGCTGAGCAGAGATCCCGATGCGGGACTCGATCCCAGGACCCTGAGATCATGACATGAGCTGAAGGCAGCGGCTTAACCCACTGAGCCACCCAGGCACCCCCTACTTAAAATAATTTTAAAAAGAAGTTAAAGAAGATTTACTGACCTTACACCCACAAAAGTCAGTGGTATAAATCCAACCCACGTCTGAAGGCCAGAGAACCAGGGGAGCCAGTGGTGCAAATCCCAGTGCAAGGACAGAAAGCTAATGTCCCAGCTCAAGCAGGGAAGTTTGATGATTTGAAGGTCAGCCCTCAGGTTTGTCTCTTCTCAAAAGATAATATTAGAAGAATATTATGATCTTGGATTAGGAAAAAAGCTATAAGGATACAAAAGCACTAACTATAAAGGAAAAAAAAGCCAATGTATTTGGCTACATAAAAATTAAGAATTTCTGCTCATCAGAAGCTACCATTAAGAGAATCGAAGGGAAGCCATGGAGTGAAAGATATTTGTAACACATACAACTAATGGTGGGTACATAACCAGAATCTACAAAGAACTCCTACAAATTAAGACACCAATTCAGTGGGGGGGGGGGCGGCAAGCCTTTTTTTTATTTGTTTGAGAGGAAATGTGGAGGGGAAGAGCAGAGGGAGAGAGAGAGGCAGACTCCCCCCTGAGAGAGAACCCTTGATCTCATGACCTGAACCGAAGGCAGACGCTTAACCAACTGAGTGACCCGGGTGCCCCCCAAATGATCAAGTCTAAAAACATACTTCACCAAAGAGAAAAGTCAGATGGCATACATACACACACAAACACAAATGCACACGCACGTATAGGTGATCAATCTCATTAATAATCAGGAAATTATATCTTATAACTACAATGGTATCTCTTTATACCCTGCACAATGCCTAAATCAGAGAAACCAACAATGCTAAGTGTTGGCAAAGATGTGGAGTAATTAGAACTGGGATTAAATGGGAGTAAAAATGGATACAACCACTTTAGAAAAGTTTAGAGAGGTGCCTGGGTGGCTCAGTCATTAAGCATCTGCCTTCAGCTTGGGTCATAATTCCAGGGTCCTGGGATCAGGTCCCAAGTTGAGCTCCCTGCTCAGTGGGGAGTCTCCTCCTCCCTCTGCCTCTGCTTGTGTTCCCTCTCTTGCTGTCTCTCTCTCTGTTAAGTAAATAAGCAGAATCTTTAAATAAAAGAAAAAAAGGAAGGAAGGAAGGAAAGGAAATAATTTAGAATTATCTAATAAATTTACAGAACCACATATCTTTTGACCCAGAAATTCACTCTTAAGTATATAGTTTATGGGAAAACAAATACACAGAGCAGTAGTATTTGTAATAGCCCCAACCTAGAAACCCAGCAAGTGTCAATTAATAGTAGAAGAGGTAGGGACGCCTAGGTGGCTGAGTGGGTTAAGCATCTGACTCTTGGTTTCAGGTCAGAACATGATCTCTAGGGCAGGGGCTCAAACCCGGCCTAGAGCTCTGCAGTTAACACAGTCTGCTTGTTCCTCTCCCTCCCCGTCTCTTTCCCTCCCTCTCTCTTTCTCTCTCATAAATAAATAAGTAAATAAAATATTTAAATAAATAAATAGAAGATAATTATAAATAAATAAATATTGTGTATCTATACCTACACATCAAGGAAGCCAGACACAAGCCTCCAGCCCACACACTAGAAGGCAGAAGCATCCAGCACACATGATCTCAGATAAACAACCCTCCACAGCTCAAGCTGAATTTAGACACCTGGGTATTTCCCCCCGGGCGGGTGCCCTGTTCCTGGAGGTACTGCAATACCAGGTGAATGCATGGAGTAGACAGAGCAAGCTCCTATTCCATCTTTTTGGTCCAAAAATCCACTTAATAGATTGTCCTCAGAGAGAGGATATATCATATTAAACTGAAAAGAACAAATACTGCACTTGATCTTAGCCAAAAGGCCAAGAAGTGATTGCTTAACTTTTTTTGTTTTAAAATAATTATAGATTCACAGGAAGTTACAAAAATGGTACAGAGAGTTCCCATGAACCTTTCATCCAGTTTCTCCAAATGATTACACCTCTTGTAACTATACTGTAATATTAAAATCAGGCATTAATATTGGTACAACGTGTGTGTATATTTTTATGTGATTTTATCTCATACAAAGATTCCTGATGCACTTTAATGAAGACCAGAACTATTCCATCACTACAGATATTTCCCAGTGTCACTCCTTTATAGTCTTTATATAGTTACACCCACTCCTTTCTCCCACCCCCACACACCTAATCCCTTGGCAACTGCTAATCTATTCTCCATCTCTGTAATTTTTTCACTTGAAGAATGTTACACAAATGGAATCATAGAATATGTGACCCACTGAAATTATCTTTTCTTTACTCAGCATAAGTCCTTTGAGATCCAAGCTGTTTCATATAGTAGTAGTTTGTTCCTTTTTGTTGCCAAGTGGTTTTCCATCATATGAATGTACCACAGTCTGGTTTTTGTGTGAACTCTAGTCATTTTTCTGGGGCAAATGCCCAGGAGTGTGAAAGGCATGTCAAAAACAAAAGCTTAGTATTGCTAATAAAAAGAACCTCCAAAAGTAGAGAACAAAAAGTCATGCTGTATGTATGTTTCATTTTTTAATAAACTGCCAGACTCTTCTGGTATGGCTTTACCATTTTATATTTCCACCAGCAATTTATGAGACATCTAGGTTTTCCATATTCTTGCCAGTGTTTGGTATTTTCACTTTTTAAAATTTTTGCTGTTTTATTAAGTATGTAATGATGTATCATCAAAAGTTGGGACTTTTAATAACTACAGGGAATCAATTTCTAATACCAGGATAAATTCCAAATGGATTAGGTATTTTTTTAAAGATTTTATTTATTTATTAGTTAGAGAGAGAGAGCGAGCACAGGCAGACAGAGAGGCAGGCAGAGGCAGAGGGAGAAGCAAGCTCCCTGCCGAGCAAGGAGCCTGATGCGGGACTAGATCCCAGGACACTGGGATCATGACCTGAGCCGAAGGCAGCTGCTTAACCAACTGAGCCACCCAGGCGTCCCTGGATTAGGTATTTAAATATAAGAGATGAAATCATACAAGTCCTGGAAGAGAACACTTGTGAATTCCCAGGTCCTGGCAACCTTGATCTGATTTCTGTCACTGTACTTTTTTGCCTTTTCCAATTTGCCATATAAATGGAATCATATAGTATAAAGCCAATTAATGGGCTCAAATTTGAGTTGTGTTTAATTTTAATATTATGAATAAAGCAGCTGTAACATACAGGTATGTTACATATGAAACATATGACATATGTTGTATAGACATATGTTTTCATTTTAGAGGGGGGTAGATACCAAAAAGGGGTAGTATGATAATTGTATGTTTAACTTCAGGAGAAACTGCCAAACTGTTTTTCAGATATGCTATTTTGCATTCCCACCTGCAATATCTGAGGGTTTCAGTTGCTCTAAATCCTTATTAGCACTTAATATGGTCAGTCTTTTTTATTTTAACTATTTTAGTAGGTATGTAGTGTTATTGTTTTAATTTACATTTCTGTAATGACTAATGACTTTGAGTATGTTTTCATGTGCTAATTTGCAGTCAGTAGGATGAAGTGTTCAGATCTTTTTTTGTTGCTGTTCATTTAAAAAATTGGGTTGTCTCACTATTATTAGGTTTTAACTTTTTTTAATAGTATGCATATAAGTCCTTTTTAATGTATGTGTCTTTTGAATATTTTCTCTTAGTTTCTACCTCATACATCATTCTATTAGGGGTACCTTCAAATGGTAGGACTTCTAAACTTTTTTCATGATTCATGCTTTTTGTATCTTAGCTAAGAAACATTTGCCTAACACAAAGTCACAAAGATTTTATCTGATGTCTTCTCCTAAAAGTGTTACCTGGGTTTTTGTTTTGTTTTGTTTTGTTTTTTAGTAATCTCTGCATCCAGTGTGGGGCTCAAACCTACAACCCTGAGATCAAGAGTCACATGTTCCACCAACTGAGCCAGCCAGCAAACCCCTCTTAAAGTATTAAGTTTTAACTCTTAAGTCTCTGATCCATTTTGAGTTAATTTTTTATATGGTGTGAAGTAATAGTCAAAATTCATTTTAAGGGGCGCCTGGGTGGCTTAGTGGGTTAAGCCTCTGCCTTCAGCTCAGTTCATGGTCTCAGGGTCCTGGGATCAAGCCCCTCATCGCATGGGGCTCTCTGCTCAGTGGGGAGCCTCCTTCCCCCTCTCTCTCTGCCTGCCTCTCTGCCTACTTGGGATCTTTCTCTCTCTGTCAAATAAATAAATGAAATCTTTAAAAAAAAATTCGTTTTAATGTGGAAGTATAATTGTCTTATTACCATTTGTTGGAAAAAAACTATCCTTTCCTTGCCGAATTAATCTTAGCAACATTGTTGAAACTCAGTTGATTGAGGATGCCTAGATGGCTCAGTTGGTTAAGTGTCTGCCTTCAGCTCAGGTCCTGATCCAGGGGTCCTGGGATCTAGTCATGTCTTGGGCTTCTTGCTCATTGAGAAGCCTGTTTCTCCTTCCCCCTGCTCGTGCTCTCTCTCTCTGGAAAATAAATCTTTTTTTTTTTTAAACAAAAAAGAATAAACTCAGTTTATCTATTTCTGGACACTGTTGTACTCCATTGAGCCACATGTCTATCCTTGCAAGATTGCCACATTGTCTTGGTTATTTTAGCCTTATAATAACTCTTGAAATTAGATAGTGTGAGTACCCAAATTTGTTCTCCTTTTTGGAAATCATTTTGCCCTTTGAGATCCTTTACGTTTCTGTATAAATTTAAGAATCAGTTTTTCAATGTCTATGAAAGATCTTACAGGATTTTAGTTGGGATTGTGTTGAATCTATAGATCAATTCAGAGAATTACATCTTAACAGTATTGTCTTCCAAATGTGTATGTGGTATTATCTCTCCATTTAGTTCAGTCTTCTTTATTGTCTCTCAGCAATGAGTAATAACCTTCAACATACAAACATTGCATTTATTTTGTTAGATTTAGTCACAAATATTTCATGTTTTTGATGCTATTATAAATTATGTGATTTTCTTCATTTTTAAATTACTTTTCAGCAGTATACAGAATACAATCAATTATGGTACATTGATCTTGTGTCCTGGTACCTTTTGAAATTTGCAAATTATAGCAACTTTTTTTTATAGATTCCCTTTTTCTTTCTAGATAGACAATAACTCTTCTTTCCAATCCATATGACTTTCTTTTATCTTTTTTTTCTCCTTTGCCTTCTTTCAGTAAATTGAACCTCACAGCAGTGAGGTATATAAACGGTGAGAGCATATTTTCTTGCACTGTTCCAGATATTAAGAGGAAAGTTATTTGGTCTTTAAATGTAAGTATGATCTTAGCTATAGTTTTTTTCTTCTTTTTCTTTTTTAAGATTTTATTTATTTATTTGACAGACAGAGATCACAATTAGGCAGAGAGAGAAAGGAAGGGAAGCAGACTCCCTGCTTCACAGAGAGCCCAGTGCGGAGCTCGTTCTCAGGACCCCGGGATCATGACCTGAGCCGAAGGCAGAGGCTTTAACTCACTGAGCCACCCAGGCGCCCAGCTATAGTTTTTTCATAGATGTTCTTTATCAAGTTTAGGAATGTCCCTTCTATTTGTAGTTTACTTAGAATTATTATCATAATTGGATGTTGAATTTTATTGTTTTAAAGTTTTTAAAAATATTTATTAATTTGAGAGAGACAGAGCACAAGACAGGGAGGGGAGATAGGCAGAAGGAGAGGGAGAAGCAGACTCCCTGCTGAGCTGGGCGCTTGACAAGGGGCTGGATCCCAGGTCATGGAGATCATGACTTGAGCTGAAGGCAGATGCTTAAACATCTGAGTCACCCAGGAGCCCAGATGCTGAATTTTGTTAAATAATTGTTCTATATCTATTTGGATGACCATATGGTTTTTCTTTTTTCAGTCTTTGATATGGTTAACTATATTGACTGATTTTTGGATATTGAATCAACCTTGCTTTCTTTTGATAAACTGAAATTGGAAAATTAAAATCTTCCTTAAAATTATTTTTGTTCTATATATTATAAGTTCTATATATATATAAGTTATATATTATTCTTCTAACGATTGCTAGATTATATTAATATTTTGTTAGGGTTTTTCTTTGAGTAAGCTCTGCCCACAATGTGGGGCTCAAAACTCATGGTCCCAAGATTAGGGGTCATGTGCTCTATCACTGAACCAACTAGGCAACCAATTGTTAGGGATTTTTTAATCTATTTTTATGGAACATGATGTTTTCTTTTCTTGTAATATTTTTATCTGCTTTTGAAGTCAAGATAATGCTGACCCCATAAAATGATTTGGGAAATGTCTCTCTATCTTGTATTTTTGCCAAAGTATATACAGAATTAGTATCATATTTTCCTTAAATGTTGGGCAGAGTTCCTCATTGAAGACTTCCAAATCTAGAATTTGGGGGGGCAGTTTTTAAGTACAAAATAAATTTCCTCAAGATATATGGCTCTTTGGATTGTTTATTTCTACTTGAGTGAGCTTTGGTAATTTGTGTTTTTTTAGGAATTTGTCCCTTTCACAAAGTTATCAGAAATATTGCCATAACATTGTTCCAAATGGAAAAAAAATTTCTCTTCCTCCAGGAGACTAGTTAATGTATCGTTAAGGTGCCTTTTTTTAAATGACATTTTAGGTTGGCATAGAGATTAAAGGTTTGTTAACTTGTATTGTCAAAAATGTGTTGTCAGTATATCCTCATGCATTGCTGACTGGACTGTAAACTCACTGCATGGAGATCAGTTTGAAAACATATAACAAAATTACAATGTATGGGCCCTTTGGCCCAGAAATTCTACTCATAGGTAGGTAATAATGCATTCTTGTAAGTAATAGCATACTTAGAGGAGATAACATATGCACCAAGATATTTACTGCAGCATTATTTAAAATAGCAAAATTGATGGAAATATTCTAAAAATTCGTCAATGATATGGTTATATAAGAGAATGCTCAATACATATTTGTAAAATGATGGATCAATGCATATACTACTATGGAAAGATTCATAGGCTCTATCTTATAGCTATATATATTTTTAAATTTAATTAAATTTAATTAACTTATTTATTAGAGAGAGAGAGAGAACTCAGGCAGACAGAGTGGTAGGCAGAGGCAGAGGGAGAAGCAGGCTCCCTGCCGAGCAAGGAGCCCGATGTGGGACTCGATCCCAGGACGCTGGGATCATGACCTGAGCCGAAGGCAGCCGCTTAACCAACTGAGCCACTCAGGTGTCCCATATAGGCTCTATCTTAAAAATCAAACAGAACTAGACACCGGAAGGTAGTTTGAATGATATGCTATCATTTGTAAGGGGAAAATAATGTGTATAACTGTACTTAAACATATAGATGTATCTGGAAGAATACACAAGAAACTGTTAATAGTTGCTTCATTGAGGTATAATTTTGTTTTAGTCCTTTTGGGCTGCTGTAAGAAAACCACCATAGACCGAGTGGCTAAGAAATAACAGAAATTTTTTTCTCACTGGTCTGGAGGCTCAGAAGTCCAAGATCAAGGGACCAGCAGATTCAGTGTCTGGTGAGGGCAGAAAGGATGAAGAAAGCTCTCTGGAGCCTCTTTTTTAAGAGCATTAATCCTATTCAGGAGGACTCTGCTTACATATGAATTGGGGGGGGGGCACAAACATTCAATCTATAGCAAATTTGCACACCATTTAAACTATACAATTCAGGGGTGCCTGGATGGCTCAGTTGGTTAAGCAGCTGCCTTCAGCTCAGGTCATGATCCCAGCGTCTTGGGATCGAGTCCCACATCGGGCTCCTTGCTTGGCCGGGAGCCTGCTTCTCCCTTTGCCTCTGTCTACCACTCTGTCTGCCTGAGCTGGTGCTTTCTCTCTCTCTCTCTGAAAAAAATAAATAAATAAAATATTTTAAAAAACTATACAATTCAGTGATTTTTAGTAAATTGACAAAGTTGTACAACTGCCTCCACAATCCAGTTTTAGAACATTTCTATCACACCAAAATAATCACTTGTGCCCATTTGAAGTCCCCTTTTTCCCCACATCCCAGCCCTAGGCAACCACTAATATACTTTATATTTCTATAGATTTGCCTTTTCTGGACATTTCATATGAATGGAATTATACAACATGTGTTATGCATCTAGGTTCTTTGAGATTTATTAATTCTGTAGCCTGTGTGTCAGTTGTTTGTTCCTTTATACTGCTGACATTGTTCCATTATATAGATATAACTACCACAGTATGGTTATATCTATGCTAGTTGATAGACATTTGGATTGTTTCCACTTTGAACTCTTATGAATAATGTTGCTATGAACATTTGTATACAAGTCTTTGTGTAGAATTGTTCTCATTTTCTTGGATAGACATCTAGGAGTAGAATTGCTGGGTTTTAAAATAAATTTATGTTTAATTTCTAAGAAACTGCCCTAGTAGCTGTACTGTTTATATGTCCATCAGCAACATAATGAGGGTTCTATTTCTCCATATCTTTGCCAACACTTGTTATTGTCTGTCTTTTTTATTATAGCCATACTAGTGGATGTGAAGTGGTATTTTGTTGGAGTTTTAATTTGTATTTCCCTGATGACTATTAAGCATCTTGCCATGTGCTTTATTCATATATCTTCTTTTGTAAAATACCTATTCAAATCCTTGTCCATTTATAATTGGGTTGTTTGGGGGTTTCTTTTAAATTTCTATCACTACTTTTTCTATTTGTGGGATTTCTAATTGTATTTTATAATTTTATTTCCGTCTTATAATTTCCTGTTATTTTTCACAAACATATGTTACTTCATTGATCTCTTTAAGGATCTTCAACATAATTATATTTTCTTTACTTTTAATGGGAAATTTCAAACATAGACAAGTGGAAAAAGAGTATAGTGAATGTTCATGAATTGATCACACATCTTAATATGTCTCCCATCTCTTTTGTGAGGTTGGTTCTTTAGAAAACCTTGTCTTGGTTACATGAGACACACCTATTGAAACCCTTCTCACATGTAATGAGTTTCCCCATGTACATGGTACTGTTGGAATAGTATGGGTTCTATGTCATGCAATAACTGATCTCTTTATGACTAGTAACAGAATGTTCTAAAATCCATGGTTTGGGGCGCCTGGGTGGCTCAGTGGGTTAAAGCCTCTGCCTTTGGCTCAGGTCAGGATCCCAGGATCCTGGGATGGAGCCCCGCATCGGGCTCTTTGCTCAGCGGGGAGCCTGCTTCCCCTCTTTCTCTGCCTGCCTCTCTGCCTACTTGTGCTTTATCAAATAAATAAAATAAATTTTAAAAAATTAAAAAATAAAAATAAAATCCATGGTTTTTGTCTTACCCAGCCTTTGGATTTCAGATAAGCTATACATTCCAATAGGATAGGAGGGGATGATATTCAGGAGGTTTTATGTACAGAAGAACCCTCTTGCAAAGCTTATGTCTTGACATGGTGAGAGATCACATGGTTCTAAACCTCCTAGAAGAATTTTGTAGTAAGAGATTATGGGAGAGTTCATTACCAGACTCACATTTTTGGCTTCTATATCAACCTCCCTCTCATATGTTTATTTTAGTTGAGCTCACCTCCTTTCTTTTTTATTTTTATTTATTTTTAAAAATTTTTAAAAAGATTTTATTTATTTATTTGACAGAGAGAGAGACCACAAGTAGGCAGAGATGCAGGCAGAGAGAGGGGGAAGCAGCTCCCCGCTGAGCAGAGAGCCTGATGTGGGTCTCAATCCCAGGACCCTGAGATCATGACCCGAGCCAAAGGCAGAGGCTTCAACCCACTGAGCCACCCAGGCGCCCCTCCTTTCTTTTTTAAAATAAGTACTCTCTAAATCCAATGTGGGGCTTGAACTCACAACCCTGAGATCAAGAGTCACACGTTCTACCGACTGAGGCAGCAAGACACCCCAAGCTTGCTTCCTTCTTTCTCTCTTTCTCTCTCTCTCTCTCTCTCCTTCCTTCCTTCCTTCCTTTTTATTTATTATTATTAAATATTTATTATTATTATTATTATTAAAGATTGATTTATTTTAGAGAGAGAGATAGAGAGAGAGCCGGGTGAGTGGCAGAGGGAGAGAGAGAGAAAAAAAAACCTCAAGCAGACTCCCTGCTGAGCATAGAGCCTGACATAGGTGTCAATCTCATCAATCTCATCAAACCCTGCCATCATGACCTGAACAAAAACCAAGAGTCAGATGCTCAACCAACTGAGCCACCCAGGTACCCCTCACCTCCTTTCTTAAAGAGTTATAGATCTCACTGTGGTATAGGTCACTCCAGCTTCCTTTCTTTCACAAAACTCACTATGGGAATTATTGTAGGGATGTTGTTAAGAATGTTTACTGTCACATAGTGCCTCTTTAATGGTAATATTTGTTTCAGGTTTCAATATAAGGAAAATTTCTGCTTCTGAGACATATTACCATAATGATTCTTGTGAATCTTGCAACTGATCACATTTACTCATTGGCTTTGACTGAAAGGATTCTAAAACTAAACTTGTGACTCACATCTAAAAATTGTCCAGGATTCTATGGTATGTATTTCTTGTATCATCTCATAATTACTTCAGGCTGAATTTCTTCCCTTGTCATTGTTTTTCTAAAGTATTAATCTTTTTTAGTTTCTACCCTGATTTTATTTGTATTCATGTAAGTCTAAAAATAAATGCAATTAGAAACTGGGAATGTTTGCACACACACAAGAAATGGTTTAAAGTGGTACCTGTAGCAAGGAATTAATGAGTATTTTACATTTTAATATAAAGTCATAGTTTCAGATTTTTAGATAGTATCTCTAAGCTTTTTCTCCTCATTAATCGGGTTTTTGTTGCACAGTCCAAAAGTGGAGCAGTAGAAAATATTTGTCCTACAACAACAAGCATTTTTATTTAATTTTTTTAATTTTTTAAAAAGATTTCATTAATTTAGAGAGCTAGAGAGCACATGTAGGCAGAGCAGCAGGCAGAGGGAGAGGGAGAAGCACGCTCTCTGCTCAGCAGAGATGCAGGGCTTGAACCCAGGACCCTGGGATCATGACCTGAGCTGAAGACAGACACTTAACCCACTGAGCCACCCAGGTGCCCAACAAAAATATGTTTTTTAAAGATTTTATTTATTTATTTGACAGAGAGAGAGAGAGATCACAAGTAGGCAGAGAGGCAGGCAGAGAGAGAGGTGGAAGCACGCTCCCCACCGAGCAGAGAGCCCAATGTGGGACTCAATCCCAGGACCCTGAGACCATGACCTGAGCCAAAGGCAAAGGCTTAACCCACTGAGCCACCCAGGTGCCCCAAGATCCATTACAATTCTTAAACATTCATACAGAGGTGAGTAAAACAAAGGACTTATCCTTTACAAGGTCACAGTAGAGTGAGAGAAGGGTAAATGGATTAATAAAATGTTCTAAATTCTCTAATAGTGGTTATAAACATAAGTTTATTAATACAAAGCAGGGAAACATGGACTCTAATTGTAAAGCTAAAGGAGGATTCAGAGGTTATGATATTGACTTTGTTTTTGTGTTAGGGGAAAAGGTATTAGTCTTACTATTAACTCTGATATTAGCTGAAAGGTTTTTAAAGATGCCTTGTTTTAGAATGAATGATTTAGAATTTTTTTCCCATTCTTTGTTTTCTGTAAGTTATCATGAAAGGGAGTTGAATTTTGTCAAGTGATTTGATTTTTTTTAATCTTTAGAGATGGTCTATACTTTTCTTTTTTAGTGTAATAATATGATAAATTACATTGACTGATATTTTATTAAACCAGCCATGTATTCCTGTGATAAAATACACTTGTTCATGGTATATTATTGTCCATTTTTATATATGGCTAGATTTGATTTACTAAAATTTTGGTAAAGATTTAGCCATCTATGTTCATGAGGGATGTTGGTCTAAATTTTCTTTTCATATTTTTGCTCTTGGTTTTAGGGTAATGCTGGCCCCATAAAGGAGTTGAGATGTATTCACTTTTGTATTATTTATAAGAGTTTGTGTAGGATTGGTATTCTTTGTTCCTTAAATATTTTGTAGACTTCATCAGAGAAGTCATCTGGACCTCAAGTTTTCTTTAGGGAATTTTTATTTTTTATTTATTTTTAAGATTTTATTTATTTATTTGACAGACAGGGATCACAAGTAGGTAGGGAGACAGGCAGAGAGAGAGGAGGAAGCAGGCTGTCCGTGGAGCAGAGAGCCTGGTGTGGGGCTCGATCCCAGGACCCTTGGATCATGACCTGAGCCGAAGGCAGAGGCTTTAACCCACTGAGCCACCCAGATGCCCCTAGGGAATTTTTTAAAAATTCATTTTAAAAAATGAATTCAGTGTATGGATCTGAAGTGATGTCCTTTTTCTCATTCCTGATGTTGGCAATTTATTTCTTCTCTCTTTTATTAATCCTTTAATAGTCTGGTTATTAGTTTATCTGTATTACTAATACTCTTAAAGAACCAGGTTTCACTGATTCCTATTACTTTTGTTTTCTATTTCATTGATTTCTGCTATTTTTGTGTTTTTTCCTTTTTTATGTGTGTGTGTTTGTTTTTATCTTTGGCCTCTTTTCCCATTTCTCTTATCCTCCCAACCCCTGCCTTTGGCAACCACCAATCTGTTCTCTGTATCTGTGAACTTGTTTTTGTTTCTTTCTTTAGATTACACATATAAGAGAGATTATATAGTATTCATCTTTCTTTGACTTATTTCACTTAGCATCATCAGTCAAAGTTCATCTATGTTGTCACAGATGACAAGATTTCCTTCTTTATTATGTGCTAATAATAATCCATCGTGTATATATACCACAATTTCTTTAGCCATTCATCCGTCAGTGGACATTTAGGTTGTTTCCACATCTTGGCTACTGTAAATAGTGCTCAGTGAACATGAGGATACATAGATCTTTTCAAGTTGTTGCTTTTATTTTCTTTGGATAAATACCCAGAAGTGGAATTGCTCAATCATATATAGTAGCTCTATTGTTAATTTTTTTAGGAACCTCTGTACTGTTTTCTATAATGACTGTACCAATTTATATTCCTATCCACATTATGCAAGGGTTCCCTTTTCTCCACATTCTCTCCAACACTAGTTATTTCTTGTCTTTTTACACTAGTCATTCTGATCAATGTGAGGTGATACTTATCGTGATTTTGATTTATTTTCCTGATAATTAGTGATTTTGAGCATCTTTGCCTGTGTCTGTTTGCCATCTGTATGTCTTTGGAGAAATGTGCATTCAGGTCCTCTGTTCATTTTTTCATTGCATTGTTTGGGGTTTTTTGCTACTGATTACATGCATATTTATATATTGTGGATATTAACTCCTTATCAGTGTATATAGTCTGCAAGTATTTTCTCCCATTCAGTAGACTGACTTTTTATTTTTATGTATTTATTTATTTTTAAAGATTTTATTTATTTATTTATTTATTTATTTGAGAGAGAGCGCATGCATGAGTGTATGTGAGGGAGCAGGCAGAGGCAGAGGGGGAAGTAGAAAGAATCTGAAGCAGATTCCATACTGAGCCCAAAGCCGGAGGTGTGAGTTCATGACCTGAGCCAAAACCAAGAGCTGGATACTTAACCCACTCTGCCACCCAGGCACAGCCCCCCTTTTTTTTTATTGATTGGTTTCTTTGCTGTTCAGAAGATTTTTAGTTTTTATGTAATTTCACTTGTTTATTTTTCATTCTGTTAGTTTTACTTTCAGTGTCAGATTTAAAAATTCATCACCAACACCTATATTAAACTTACCACCAATGTTTTCTTGTAGGGGTTTTATGGTTTCAGGTTTTATGTTCAAATATTTAATCCATTTTAATTGATTTTTTTATATGCTATACAATAGTGTTCTAGTTTTATTCTTTCGCATGTGACTGTTCAGTTTCCTCACACCATTTATTGAGGCTATCTTTTCCCCCGTTGTATATTTTTTACTCCTTTGTTCTAACTTAATTGACCATATATTTGTGGGCTTATTTCTGGCTCTCTATTCTGTTCCATTGATTCATGTATCTTTTTATGCCAATACTATACTATTTTGATTACTAAAGCTTTCTAAGTTGACCCTTGGACACAAGTTGGAATTGCATGGATTCACTTACATGCAGATTTTTCTATACAGTATAGTAATGTAAATATATTTTCTCTTCCTCATGGTTTTCTTTTCTTTTTCCTTTTTTTAATTTATTTGCCAGCGAGAGGGAGAAAGAGAGAACGCAAGCACAGGCAGACAGAGTGGCAGGCAGAGGCAGAGGGAGAAGCAGGCTCCCTGCCGAGCAAGGAGCCCAATGTGGGACTTGATCCCAGGACGCTGGGATCATGACCTGAGCCGAAGGCAGCCACTTAACCAACTGAGCCACCCAGGCGTCCCCCTCATGGTTTTCTTAATAACATTTTTTCTAGCTTACTTTATTTATGATAATATAGTATATAACATTTTTCTAGCTTACTTTATAATATAGTACATGATACATATAACATATAATGTTTTAATAGACTGTATTATCCATAAGACTTCTGGTCAACAGTAGGCTATTTGTAGCTAAGTTTTGGGGATTCCAATGTTACGCAAGGATTTTTGACTGCCTGGGAGTTGGTGCTCCTAACCCCTGTGCTGTTCAAGGAGCAACTGTAATAGAGTTTGAAATCAAGGAGCATCATGCCTCCAACTTTGTTCTTCTTTCTAAGGATTGCTTTGGCTATTCCAGATCTTTTGTGACTCCATATAAATTTTAGGATTCTTCTATTTCTGTGAAAAATGCCATTGCAATTTTGATCAGGATTTCACTGAATCTGTAGCTTGCTTTGGGTAGTATGGGCATTTTAACATTACTAGTTCTTTCATTTCATGAGTGCAATATCCTTCCACTTAAATTGTGTCCACTTCTATTTTTTCCCTTAATCTCTTATAATTTTCAGTATAGAAGTCTTTCACCTACTTGGTTAAATTTAATCCCTAGGTATATTAGTCTTTTTGATGTAACCGTAAATGGGATTGTTTTCTTAATATATTTTTCTTATAACTTGTAATTAGTTTAGAAAAATGCAACGATATCTATGTATTGATTTTTTACCCCACAACATTACTGAATTCATTTATTCTAACAGTTTTCTGATAGAGTCCTTAGGATTTTCTATGTACAGTATCATGCCATCTGCAAATACTGACAGTTTTACTTCTTCCTTACCAATTTAGATGCCTTGTGTTTATTTTTCTTGCCTAATTACTGTGACTAGGTCTTCTAATACTATGTTGAATAAAAGTAGTGAACATACTTGTGTTTTTCCTAATCTTAGAGCTTTTCCACTGAGTATGATGATAGCTGTGGGCTTGTTGTATATTGTCTTTATTATATCAAGGTGCATTCCCTGTATACCGACTTTGTTTAGAGTTCTTTTTATCCTAAGTGGGTGCTGAGTTTTATCATATTCCTTTTCTGCATCTATTGAAATGTTCATATAATTTTCTCCTTTTTTTTTCTTTAAAGATTTTATTTATTTATTTGACAGAGAGAGATCACAAGTAGGCAGAGAGGCAGGCAGAGAGAGAGGAGGAAGCAGGCTCCCTGCTGAGCAGAGAGCCCGACGCGAGGCACGATCCCAGGACCCTGGGATCATGACCTGAGCCGAAGGCAGAGGCTTTAACCCACTGAGCCACCCAGGTGCCCCTAATTTTCTCCTTTTTGTTAATGTGGTATATCACATTGACAGATTTGCAGGTGTTGAGCCATCAATGTAAATTGCTGGAATAAATCTTGCTTGATCATGGCATATAATCCTTTTAATGTATTGTTGAATTTGATTTGCTAATATTTAATTGAGGATATTTGCTTCTATGTTCACCAAGGGTATTGGCCTGTAATTTTCTTTTTTGTAGTATCCTTGTCTAGTTTTGGATTCAGGCTAATGCTGACCTCATAAGATGAAATTGGAAGAGGTCCCTCCTCTTCTACCTTTGGAAGAGTTTGAGAAGAATTGATATTACTCATTCTTTGAATATTTGGTAGAACTCACCCATGAAGCCATCTGGTCCTGGATTTTGTTTATTGGGTGGTTTTTGCTTTATTGATTCTATTTACTTTTTAGTAATTGGTCTGTTCAGATTTTTAAATTTCATGATTCAGTCTTTGTAGATTGTATATGTTTCTAGGAATTTACCCATTTTTTTCTAAGTTCATTTTTTTGGTTTTCTTTTTTTTTCTTAAAGATTTTATTTATTTATTTGACAGACAGAGATCACAAGTAGGCAGAGAGGCAGGCAGAGAGAGTGGGGGAAGCAGGTTCCCTGCTGAGCAGAGAGCCTAATGCGGGGCTCGATCCCAGGACCCTGGGATCATGAACTGAGCCAAAGGCAGAGGCTTTAACCCACTGAGCCACCCAGGTGCCCCATATTTTTTGGTTTTCGATTTCATTTCTGGTCTTATTTTTTTTATCTGAAATATTAAATGTTTATTTTGTTTCCCATAAGTTTATTTTGTTTTCCAGAGTTTATATTATTTTGTAAAATATTTTATTCATTTGAGAGAGAAAGAAAGAACATGAGCTGGGGGGAGCAGAGGGAGAGTGAGAAGCAGACTCCCCACTGAGCAAGGAGCCTGATACAGGGCTCAATCCTAGGACTTCTAGGTCATGACCTGAGCTGAAGGCAGATGCTTAACCATCTGAGCCACCCAGGTGTCCCACCAGAATTTATATTATGTATAAACACAATAACATAGACATAACAGATCTCAGATGATTTCTGTAAATAAAATTTCAAGCACAATGTCCTGAACACAATTAAAGATGAAGCACACACACAGACACAGACACATACATGTACACACATACACATACACAAAAGATGAAGAAATATACAAAGAGACAAAGTGCCATGTGTTAAAATGAGCAGGGAAACCAAACAGAAGAAAACAGTTCATAGGGACTCCAGAAATTGTAACTATCAGGAACAGACTTTGTAAGGCAACTATGATTACTGACAAAAATCAACTGAGGGCACCTGGGTGGCTCAGTCAGTTAAGTATCCAACTCTTGATTTCAGTTCAGGTCATGATCTCAGGGTTGTGAGATTGAGCCCCACATTGGGCTCTGTACTGGGTGTGGAGCCTGTTTAAGATTTTCTCGCTCCCTCTCCCTCTGTCCCTCCTTCTCTCAAGAAAAAAAAGTGATGGGACACCTGGGTGGCTCAGTTGGTTAAGCGGCTGCCCAGGTGGCTCAGTTGATTAAGAGGCTGCCTTTGGCTCAGGTCATAATCCCTGCGTCCTGGGATCGAGTCCCACATCAGGCTCCTTGCTCGGCGGGGAGCCTGCTTCTCCCTCTGCCTCTGCCTGCCTCTCTGTCTGCCTGTGCTCGATCTCTCTCTCTCTAGCAAATAAATAAATAAAATCTTTTTTTAAAAAAAAAAGAGAAAAAAAAGTGACAGGGCGCCTGGGTGGCTCAGTGGTTTAAAGCCTCTGCCTTCGGCTCAGGTCATGATCTCAGGGTCCTGGGATCGAGTCCCGCATCAGGCTCTCTGTTCAGCAGGGAGCCTGCTTCCTCCTCTCTCTCTGTCTGCCTCTCTGCCTACTTGCGATCTCTGTCTGTCAAATAAATAAATAAAATCTTTTTTAAAAATGACATAGCAGATGTGGGGGAAAAAATAGAAATTCCAGAAGTGAAAATATGTAATACCAAATTAAAAAAAAAATGGTTTAGTGTATTAGTTGCAATTGAAGAGAGAATTAGGTGACTAGAATAAATTTCAGAAGAAATTTTCCAGAATGAAGCTGGCAGCAATTAGATATTATATAAATAATGCATTGTTTTACTATTTACTTATTATATTATTATTAATAAATAATATATTTTATAAATAATACAATAAAAGGAACCAGAGACCCATTACCTGACTGCAGTGAGAGTATCTAACATATTTAGTTGGAGTCCCAGAAGAGAAAGAGAAGAAATGGATCTGAGGCAATATTCTGAAGACATGATTACTGATAATCCACTAATTCAAGAAGCCTTACAAAGCCCAAGCAGAATATGTAAAAATAAATCCTCATCTAAACACGTAACAATGAAACTTTAGTAAATCAAGACAAAGAGAAAAATGTTGAAATACCTAGAAAAAAACAGATTAGCTTTGAAGAAGCTGCAGTTAAACTCACCACTGACATCTCAATGATGCAAGCTTCAAAAGACAATGAAATGGTATCTTTGTGGTACTGCGCGAAAATAACTATCATCCTAGAAATGCTTCAGTAATGAAGGCAAATTAATGTATTTTCAAGGAAAGTAAGACATTGTCAGTAGAAGATAAACATTATAGAATATTCTATAGGTTGTTCATCATGCAGAAGGAAATCTTGCCTGAAAGATCAGATGCAGAAAGCAATGATGACCAAATAAAATAATTCTGATGGTAAATCTAAATCACATGACTTTGAAAATACGGGGTGTGAGAAAATAATAATGTCTTATGGCATTTAAGTAATACAGTTATAATATGTACCAAAACATATTGTAAGTAATGTGTATGTATGTGTCTGGAGGGTGTATGTGGCAAAGGTTGTTAAAATATTTATGGATTCTTCCCCAGGAGGAAAATAAAGGTAGCAATATTAGGTTTGGTTAAGTAAGGATTACTTTCTAAGGTAACCACTAAGAGATTGAAACAAGGTGTAACCACACTGAGATGTTACTCACTAGGGTGTAACCACACAGAGATGCCACTACCACTTTCTACCCACTAGGATGATCATAATAAAAAGACACATTAACGTGGCACCTGGGTGGCTCAGTGGGTTAAGCCTCTGCCTTCCGCTAGGGTCATGATCCCAGGGTCCTGGGATCCAGCCCCACATCGGGCTCTCTGCTCAGCGGGGAGCCTGCTTCCCTTCCTCTCTCTCTGCCTGCCTCTCTGCCTACTTGTGATCTCTGTCAAATAAATAAATAAAATCTTTAAAAAAATTTTTAAAAAAGAAAGGAATGTAAAATTGTGCAGACACTGTGGAAAACAGTTTGATGGTGTTTCAAAACCCTAATCATAAGGACACGTGGGTGGTCCGGTGGGTTAAGTATCCCAACTCTTGATCTCAGCTCAGGTCTTAATCTCAGGATCATGAGTTCAAGCCCCGCACTGGGCTCCACATTGGGCATGGAGCCTTCTATATAAAATAAAAACCAAAAAAATAAACAACTGGAGCACCTGGGTATCTCAGTTGGTTAGGTGTCTGGCTCTTGACCTCAGCTGAGGTCTCCATCTCAGGGTCAGGAGTGCAAGCCACACATTGGGCTCCACACTGGATATGGAGCCTACATTTAAAAAAAGAACAAAAAGTGAAAAGGTAATCATATAATTACTTATGACTAGTATATACCTCAACGAATTGAAAACAGGGCCTCAAAACAACTACGTGTAAATGAATGTTCATAACAGTGTTATCTGCAATAGCTAAAGGGTGGAAGTGATCTATCAAGAGATGAATAAGGGGGCACCTGGCTGGTTCAGTTGTTAGGCATCTGCCTTCAGCTTGTGTCATGATCCCAGGGTCCTGGGATTGAGCCCCGAATCGGACTCTCTGCTCCGAGGGGAGCCTGCTTTCCCCCACCCCGTCTGCCTCTCTGCCTACTTGTGATCTCTGTCTGTCAAATAAATAAATAAAATCTTTAAAAAATAATTAAAACTAATGTGAAATCTGTGTAAAACGGTGATACCTACTGCCAGACAGCTGTGGGAAGGTGGGGCCTATAAGGATTTGAATGTGAAGTATTTAGTGTAGTTTTTTTTTTCCATACCAGCTGCTCTACTCTAGTTCTTCTCAACCAGTTCAATCTGTTTCTTTTCAGAAGTCCCTATTGTTTTTAATTTCAAAGCTTAGATGCCATATATTCTTTACATGGTGAAGAGAGATGTGGAAAGTTTTGACCATGCCACATGTAAACTTAAAATTAATATCTCTCTCATTCTCTCTTTAAAGATTTTATTTTTAAGTAATGTGTACATCCAATATGAGGCTTAAACTCAGCCCCTAGATGAAGAGTCTCATGCTCTACCAGCTGAGCTGGCCAGGTGTCCCTAGTTGAATAATTTTTTAAATAACATTTTCTGGTTGAAGATCATCTTAAATGTACATCTTTGAGAAAAAAATGTTAGAACTTTAGGTGGTCTGAAAAATGAACTTAATGTTGAGATGTTTAAGAAATTTTTATTCAGCAGGTGGCACTATTTCCTAGTTTAACTCAATCCTGAATTAGTGTTCAGAGTAGAATGATTTTATTTATCTCTATAATCCAGATAAAATAAAGTTTCAGAGTTTGGTTATAATCAACTTTGACCAATTTATATTTTCCAAACTTTTTGCGCAAATTTCAAAGTAAGATATTAAACTAAAATCTCAAAATAATCTTTTCAATGTTCTTAAACAGTAGTATAAAAATGACTTATGCTGTAGCAAAATGTAAAAATAATTAAAATCTTACCAGAAGCACTGAGTACTAAAAGTCATCTTTAGTACAACTTTAGTACATCTGACTAAAATCAGAATGAAGTTGTTGAATATTTTTAAAATCTACTTTCATTACATGGGCAGTTTTATTTAATTCCCTTCTTTTTTCTTCTGTGTATTTCCTTCTGAATACTCCCCTGTTATATCTGTATTTCAAATGTACTGTATAATCTATAATAGAAATGCAGTTTCTGTTTGCAATCCCATAACCCAAAATTATAGTCAAGATAAACATTAGGCAGTTAAACAAATACCACTATGGTTTCAGGAAACATTTGCTGTTTGGGGAAAACTTTACGTGATCTATGAGTAGCAAGCAAGTACATAGAAACATCTTTACTTCCTGTTCTGAATTTGCAAATAATTTGCCAGTATCTAAATCACACATGAAACTGTAATATTCACAAGGTTTGTATAAATCTTTTTTTAAAAGATTTTATTTATTTATTTGGCAGACAGAGATCACTAGTAGGCAGAGAGGCAGGCAGAGAGAGAGGAAGGGAAGCAGCCTCCCTGCTGAGCAAAAAGCTCGACCCCAGGACCCTGAGATCATGACCTAAGCCAAAGGCAGAGGCTTAACCCACTGAGCCACCTAGGCACCCCTAACCTAAACTTTTTAATGATCAGAAACTTGTGAGTTTTTTTATTGCTAACAGAAGAGAGTACTTCAGAAATTATGGATTTTAAGAATAGCACTGCAAAAGAATTCCAAAAAGAGTTAAAACAACTTAATATAAAATTTTACCAATAAACCTGTTACCAACCTGGACTAAGAATATAAAAATACTGGTAATTGACAGAGTAAAATATTTCTGAGAGCAGTTGTCAATCTATCCAAACAACTCAGTTGTGACACTAGGGGTATATGACCATGGTGGGTGGTGGCTTTCTCTTTTCATTTTCCTTGAGTTTTATTTGAAAATATACTTCATAGAAGCATGGCCTCAAACATTTTGCCAGATAACCAGAAATATTTCAGGATACTTGAAGTTTCAAATGCTTGTCTACAAAATTCCAGGCATTCTATGTTTCCTTGTTAGTCTATAATTTGTCACCTCACTAACTCTTTTAAAAACTGAGCCACGTGGATAGTATGAGTGCTTGATAATTCAAATGTATCTTGAAGGTCGTATTCCAAAAGCAGTCAGAGAAACTTTAAAAATTATAAAAAGTCATCAAAATTATACTCTTTTGATGTTATCCCTCCACCAAATAAGCCTCAATTTTTCAGTCTATAATTCAAAATAGTTTCAATAGATAAAAAAAATGACTTCCGAGTAGCTTAGTAGTAGGAAAGAACTGCTGTCTCTAATGATTCTTCTGTTTCTCTGTTTTTCTGCCTCTGTATGTATAATAAAGATGATAATCTTCAAACTAACCACAGTCTGTGTTTGTAATTTTATAAGCTAAAATTAAGTTTTGTATATAATGCTTTAATTAGGTCCTGTATTGCCTCAACTAAATCAGCGGTGCTGTAGAACTACAAAATTTTCTTTCCAGTTTCAGGTTTCAGTGATATCTTTGTACATTAATTGGATAATAAAATGTTGCAAATCACTAAGAGTTCTGACTAGTGCATCTCTAAGGTCCTTTAATTCTTCGTAAACCTTTTCATCTGGGGAAATAGTCCAGTAAACATTTTCAGCAAGTTCCCAAGGTCTCCCTATCTATCTCATTACATTAAATTTCCAAACTTTGCTACATTTTCTTCCAAAGATTTCGCAAAGCTGACCACACAGTTACTCTCACTTGCAAACTTGTATGTAATTGTGAAGTATGCAATGGTTGGTGGGTATACCAGTCTTTTCCCCTGACTTTGGTAATTTGTAGAATTTTTCCTTTTTCCATTTATTGCAGGTGACCCATTAATTCAGCTTTTCTTTTCGTTTGTTTTTTTTTCAGCTCAATATTTCCATGTTTAGAGCAAGCTTCTCAAATTCCTGCCTACCACATAGTTAGGCATTGCTGACCCATATATGCAGATTAATTTGGTAGACATTATTTTGCACAGTTTCAGGCAGGCAGATTTGATTTGGATTATATGTTGGGTGGTGTGATCTTTTCACAGGGGAGTAAAATTAATTTTTGGAAGCATTCAAGTGATTCAATTCAGATTAAGGATTTCTTAGTGGCAAAATTGAGACTAGAACCCCAGTTCCTTATTTCATAAATTCAGTAAATATTTATTGAGCAATATTTTTCTACTGAAGGGAGGAGGATTTTTTTTTAGTTTTTTTTTTAATTTTGGAAAAGTCAGGTATGTATAAATATAACACTTTGAATGGAAGTATACACAAAGATTGAAGAGAGTACAGATGTAGGAGTGATGATTAGCTCTAGTGTGAGAATGGGGAAGCAAGGTAAGGAAATGCTTCATGGAAGAGGGCTTTGAGGAAAGGATAAGAGTTTGCTAAATAGGAGGGAGGGATGGATATGGAGGAGGGGGGTATATTTTGAGACAGAAGGAATAGGAGGTGCCAAGGCAGGTAGATATTGTAACAGTGTATTTCTTCTGGAGAACTACAAGTAATTTGAGAAGTTTGGTCAAATCTAAGCAGGGGCAGGCAGTAGGATGGTGGGAACAGGTGGTGTGAAGTGACTCTGGAAATTCTGAATTTTGAAGAGCTCTATTTACCAAGCTAAGGACTTGGGACTTCATTGTGAAGGTGATGGAAGATCCTTGAGGGATTTTAAGCAACTTAGTGTCTCAATCAGTTTCTTTTATTTTTAAAGAAGATTTTATTTATTTATGTGACAGAGAGAGAGACAGAGAGAGGCAGGCAGAGGGAGAGGGAGAAGCAGACACTCTACTGAGCAGAGAGCCTGACGTGGGGCTAGACCCCAGGATCCTGGAATCAAGAACCAAGACGAAGGCAAATGCTTGAGTTTCAGTTTCTACCGTATTCTGATAGCGGTTTGATGTTACGCTAGAAGTGGTATGATAATGTTGGTTAGAGCAGAAGCATAGAAAGCAGGAAATTGTATGTAATTCAGGTGAGAGATCTTTCCCACCCCTATAGTCTACCATTGTTTCTGTAAATACAACTTCATGGCACCTGTCCTCTCAGTCACACCCCCTTTCTGCTCTTGACTTCCTGCCTTTGATTTGTTGTTTGGCTACTGGTCTGCCATGCCAATGATAGTGACTACTCTGATTTTTTTTTTAAAGATTTTATTTATTTGTCAGAGAGAGAGAGCGAGAGAGTGAGTGCACACACAAGCAGGGGGCAGAGGGAGAAGCAGGCTCCCCACTAAGCAGGGACTCAATCCCAGGACCCGGGATCATGACCTGAGCTGAAGGCAGATGCCCAAGCAACTGAGCCACCCAGGCGTCCACTATTCTGATTTTTAAAATCTCTCTTTTCTAATTACCCTCCGCCCAGCCATTTCCAAACCTGATATCTTAGTAGATGGCCTTACCTCATGTTTCACAGAGAAATCAAGGTCATTTAATGAGCGAACCCTTGACTTGCCCCCCAGAAACCAACAAATTTTGTTCATTTCTGCAATCCTTTCTTCCCTCTCATTGTTTCGGTGAAATGAATATCTCTTCTATCCAAGGCTAATGCTTCTCTCTGAGCTTTGAATCCCATTTCATCTGCTTCCAGAGCATCCCTATATTTCCATTATCTTTCATTTCGTTTTTTCTGCTGCTCTCTCCACTTCAGTATATTGAAAGGATTCACGCCTTCCCTTTCTTGACTCCATATCCTGTTAAAATATATGTCTGTCTATCTTTTTCCATTTTCTACCATTTTCATGAAAAAGTACTGGGCCTTGTCTAAGTACATTGTTCAATCCATTCTAGACCAGGATTTAGCTGGAATATTACTGGCATTTTGAGCCAGATATTACTTTGTTGTAGGAGCTGTCCTGTGCATTATAGGCCTGTTAGCAATGTCCGTGGCCTCTAAATGTTAGATATCAGCAATATCTTCCCAGTTGTAACAACCAAAAATATCTCAGGACATTTGTCAAATGATCCCTGGGGGTCATAATCAACCTCATTGAGAACATCTATTCTAAAATGTACATCAGTTGCTGAAACTGGTCTTGTTTACAGATCTCCTTATTGCCAGACTAATGGACATTTCTTATCCTTGATCACCCACATCATCACTGAAGCTTTTTTCTGACTTGGCCTGCTACCTATTTCTTTGCTGCTCTGCTCTGTTCTGGTGCATCCTTATCCTTCTGGGACTTCTCTTCATTCTTCAACTCTTAAAATATCAGCCTTTGTCAGCCTTTGTCTCCTTTCATTTATATAGTGGGTAGCCTCATCAAAAGTATTGCTTCAGCTATTAAAAGTTAGTCCCTGTCGAATCCCTCCCTGTCTTTAGCCCAGACCTCTCCTGAGATCCAAACCCATTTATGCAGCACCTTACTGAAATCTCCACTTTGGCTAAATGTTAGATACCTCAAACTCAACTTGCTCAATAAAGAAGTAATCATTTCCTTTTGACCTTCTCCTTCATCCCATCCCCAAAGCCTGAACTTGTGTCTTTTTCCTGAATGGCACTTCCACCCAACCACTTACCATAAATCTGAAAGCATTTGAGATTCTCCTTCTCCTTTACTTCCTATATCCAGTTAGTTATTTAATCATCTTCTTGTATCTATCCCTTCTTTCTCATTCTTGTCTCCATTACTCTCATCACTTTTTACCTGTCATTAGCCCTGGTCTTCATTCCTCTGTTTTTGCTTCTTTCCAATACACCCCCTACTCTGCTTATATAATGCTGTCTCTAATAGTCATCTGATTGTTTTTGTCTCTGGTTGGTTTCCCTTCATGGCTTCCCATAGTCTTAAGTATAAAAGAGTTAAAACTCCTCATCCTAGCAAAAACAACCATATGTAATCTGCTTTTCTTTCTTCCTTCCTTCCTTTCTTTCTTTTCTTTTCTTTTTAAAGTTTTGGTTTTTTGACAGAGACAGACTCAGCAAGAGAGGGAACACAAACAGGGGGAGTGGGAAAGGGAAAGCAGGTTCCTGCTGAGCAGGGAGCCCTATGTGGGGCTCAATCCCAGGGCCCTGGGATCATGACCTGAGCCGAAGGCAGATGCTTGATGACTGAGCCACCCTGGCACCCCTGTAACCCATTTCTTTCTACATTTCTTTCCTCATCTTTGAATAGTTTCTCTGCATGACACATTTAGTAGATCCTACTAGAGAATTTGCTTAATGCTGTTTCTGTACCTTAGCATGTATTGATCTTTCTGCCTAGAATGTCCTATTTGCTTCATTTAACTGTTTTCATTTATGTTGCAAAATTTAGTTTAAACATCACTTCCTCTTGGTTTGACTATGGTGTTCCATCTTTGTGTTCTCGGAGCACTATTACACCATCTGGTCCCTTCCACATTATAGTGTAAATAATAGCTTTGTTTTCTGGGTCTTGGAAAAGACTGCAAGTAAGGCAGTGATCATGTATTTGGTGTGTGCCCTTAGAATACAATGTCTGCTTGAAACTAAAGACCTGGATTGGTGTAGAGTGTTGAGAGGAATGGGTCCATTTTCAATATTTGAGATAGTACAGAGACAGAATTAGAAGGACTCTCTGATTAAAGATCTGATATCTACTAACAAGAGGCCAAGGATGCTGCAGGATGTAGGATGCTTAGCAGCATCCTTGGCCTCTTGTTAGTAGACGTCAGTAGTCATCCTTCCCTGAAGTTGTGAACACCAAAAATGTCCCCAGATAGTGCTAAGTAACCCAAAGTGGGGACGCAAAACTGTGCCAGATTGAGAACCACTGATTTACCTCAATATATCCAAAATATCATGTCAACATGTAATGAGTATTAAAATTATTCAAATTTTATATAATTTTTTATATTATATCTTTGAATTGCATAGATATTTTTCACTTACAGCCCTTCTCAATGTGTACTAGGCACATGTCAAGTGCTCAATAGCTACATGTGGGTTGTGTCTACCATTTTGAAGAACACAAGTCAATAGCTTGAGGGAAAAGGTTAGGTCTGGAAGTATAGTTCTGGAAATACATAACATTGAGAAGTCAGGGGTTAATAACAATTGAAATCATGGCAGTAGATAAGATGGTTCACGCAGAATTTTATACTTAGAGACAGAAAATAGGAAGATTGAGAAAATTTCTTAGTGAAATGCTCTACCAGTTTTCCCACACACTCTGCAATCCTTTCTGGTTTATTATTATTATTTTAAAATATTTTATTCACAGAACAATATGGAGAACATGAGTGAACAAAAGAAAGCATATTGAAAATGATAGGTTGGTGACAAAGGAAGGGAATTAATGTTTATTGAACATTTAATTGGTAAATGTTCAAAGCATTTTATAAACTTATTTAATCTCAGAAGAACCTTTTGAGGTAAATGTTATCTCAATTTATAGATAAGGAAACAATTTTTTTGGTTTAAGATACACTTTCATTTTATTTTTAAGGCGGTATAATTGACATTTAATTTTTTGGGAAAGATTTATAAAGGTCTAATAAATCAGACTGCTGTTAATTGGCATCATCCGGATTTGAAAGGAAGTCTGTATGACTGATTCCAAAGTCTGCATTCTCCTTGCCTACATCCCTCTAATGCACATAATGAAGCATTTGTTATCTACTGATTTTTCATAAAATAATTAAGAAGGCGTATGTGATTGTACAGTCATTTCCCAGGATATCTATTACCACCTTTGATGTGATGCTGGAAGCAAATTCGCTTTGAGAGCAGGGTGCTGTGATCTTTATATCATTAGCGAGTATGATTTGGGTATCATTTTCTTGTGAAAGACAGTAAACTGTGATGTTTTTGTTTAATTGTACCATAACTATAATCAATAATTCCGTGGTTAGCTGTACTTTTATAAGTTACGAAAAAATTAGCCAAGAAATAGTATATTGCGTAAATGTAGAACACAATCAGCAAAGAAAACAAAATAATGAACTATATGAAACCGTTCTGCTTCGCTAATAGACTTCATAAAGCAAGTACAAAAGGGGGAGGGCTGGGTAAGAAGGGGCGGGACATTGAGAAACAAGAAGCTGAGCAGGCGCAGAAACAGATGGAGGCGTGAACGCTACTGCGCTCTCACTTTCCGAACTGTCGTAAAGACCCTGAGTGTCGTGCTCGCTCGGTAGAGGAGGGATTGGTTAGGCGGCGGTAGCGGCAGCGGCGGCAGGAGAACAGCAGCAGTGGCGGCGACGGTGGCGAGGTGTTGGGTCTGCGCAGCACAGAAACGCCCACAGTTTCGGGGAAGGAGCTCTTGTGGGGTCAAATCAGGCATTCTGAACCCAAGCCGGGCGAACTGGGCCGAACCAGGCGCTGCCGCTTGTACGGTTTGGTGGCGGTGACAGACGTAGCTCTTGACTGTAGGGGCCTATTAGGCCGAGAATTGGGGCGCAGATCACTGGGTCTCGACGCATCCTCTTCCCTTCTTCCATCTCCTGTCTTCCTTCCTGGGCCAGTTTTTCCAGGACTCTGGGAAGAGGGTAGCTAATGATTAAGGTGAGGGGACTAGGGGGGAGGGGATCGATTGAAAGCCGCGCGTGCGCGCAACGGGGGAGGGGCCGGCCTGGAGGGGAGAAAGAGGAAGGGCTGCGGCCGCGGAAGGCTGGGGTCGGCGACCGGCCGGTTACGGCTGGCTCCACAGTGATTTAGGGTCTGGGTCTCCGCAGTAGAATTAATTGTGTTTGAGCAAAGCATTCGTCTACAGACACACCCACACCCCACAGTAAGGGAGTGTGGGTGAGGGGATTTCTTTCCCTCTTTGGACTCTCCCCGGAGTCTAGGAAGGGGGCTGAGGACTGAGGCGTGGGAGTGCGATTTGACAATGGAGTGATGAAGGTAACCCGCACCCGGGGTGTTGGAGGGCGCTAAGTCAGCCCTGACGGTTAGGGAGTTGCCTTCTTATGTGATCAAGGAAACGTCCGCGGAACAGCAGAAATACAGACGCGTCAAATTTTTGTGTAGAGTTGGTTAGTCGTTAAAAAAGAAGCTCAATATTTTATTATTGTCCTTAAATAATTTGTCAGTGTCAGGGGCAAGGCTGTAGTGGAAATGTCTGTTCTGTTCTGTGGAAACAGAGGTTTGTCATGATAGTTTGCAAATAGGTTATAATAGATCTTTACAGATACTACTTAACGCAAATCTGAGTTTTAGCGCTTAAAAAAATAGCAGGAAGTATAGGGTATTCATTTAATTTGTTCATGTTTGTAGTGTGAGGCGACTCCATTGTATTGTGTGCTTTCCTGTTTCTTGATTTATGTGGAGTATGAATTTAGAACTCTCTGGAGTGGTAAGATGCCAGCTGACATAGACTTCATTTTATAGTTCTTTTAGCTTTTGAACCTGACTTAATCCAAACTTTATTTCAGTTGGCATTTTTATGTTTAATTTTCTTGTTTTAGGGTCATTTTCAACCAAAAAGAACAGCCTGGGAAAAAGATAAGCTAAGGTTCCATTTCCTCCCGTGTGTGTGTGTGTGTGTGTGTGTGTGAGAGAGAGAGAGAGAGAGAGAGAGAATTGCTTTCAAATGTTAGAATGTGGTTTCAATATTACATAGAAGTTCTCTAATATTAGTTTTAGCTGTATTGTGGTGAAGATCTACGTGTTGATAGTTTGTTACTACTGTGTGGTTTTTAGTAAAAAATTTCATGTCAATATAAACTATGTTGCTTTTCATATTAACAGTAGTCTTTGGTTGCCTTTGTGAGACAAAACAGGATGAGAAGCAGCCCTCTTACTCTGAAATCTTTCAGTTTTTTTAAGCCTTTAGTTATTTTACTTTTGTCCACCTCTTGTCATTTAACCTTGGGCAAATGATATCTTTCTCTTGCTCATTTGTTTGCTGTTTAAGATTCAGAGTAGTATTCTAAAAACTGGTGAGGGTGTTTGTGAATTGGTCTGAACAATAGAGGAAAAACTGGGAAGAGTGGAGACTTTCCTTGTTTACAGAGGTACTGCATTTTGTGTGTGTGGCTCTTTCTGTTACTTTTTTCCTGTTGGTGCTTGTTGGTCACTTGCATGTTCTTTCACTGGTGTTGGTTTTTGAAGAAAGATGTTATCAGAATAATTTTATTTTGGTGAAAAGTGTATCATAGTGGAGGTTACCCCTTGACAAATTTCATTTCAGTACTTTATTTCTACAGATAAAATTGAGAAATTTTAAATAAAATTTAAATATTTTAAAATAAGAGAATAATAATTAACATGTTTAGAGCATGTAAAATAAGAGAATAATAGTTAACATGTTTAGAGCAAAGGAATGGTCAGCAGGTATTTTCATTATAAAATTTAAAGTGGGATTAAAAACTGATGTAATCAAACTAATTAGATTTTTTTAGACCTTTTATTATTTTTCCAAAGAGGGGTTTCTGTTACATGCTTTTCTTAGAGCATAGTTGTATGCATCCTTTTTGACTTTTCCCCCTCTGAGCTAGGACTTCAATGGGAAGAAAAGAAGTGACAGTATGAAAAATGATAAGTGATTAAAGTATATTAGTAGCTTGACATTAACATTCTATGAATGACATGATCCTGTGGAAGAGTCCCTAGTCTGGAGATCTGAATTTTAGATCTAGCATTGCTTGCTATTCACTAGATTTGTGACGTTATTGATAATCATCCTTAGCTTTAGATCCTCTCAGTTGTTAAATGAGAAGTATAAGATGGTTTTCTAGTTTTCTCTAGATCCCGAATTCAGTGGTTTATATTTTTGATTAGGTGCTTTTGGTACCTGTTGGTGTGTTCATCATGATCCAGTTTCCAGAAAGAAGTGCTATACTGAGTTAAATTCCTTCCTGTTTATATTAGGGAAGGGGGAACTATGATAAAGCCATTTTTATTGTTCTAGATATGCTTCTGTCCCATTATAGATATTATATATGATTTAATAGCTCTCATATTATATGGAAAGATGAAACTTGATTTTACTTCTGGTAATGCTCTTTAAATCATCCTGAATAATTTTTCTTCCAGAAACCTGTAATTATTGGTCAAAGTCCAGAATTGCATTTGCATGCCTTACACCTCTGTTCTTTCTTTCCTGCATCCCACTGATTCTTGGTAACAGCTGGCCCAGGTTTCTATAGGTATGCAGCTCATACCATTACATGTGGAATGGTCTACAGGTGTTTAAAAACAAATACTAAGTTGAACTTACATTTTAAGTGGAGGTACTGCATTATTATTTAGTTATTATTTAGTTACTCAGTATGTATGTAGTTACTCAGTGAATGTCTCATGTTCTCAGCATTGTTCTTGGTCTTCAGTGAGGAATGCATTCTGCCTTCAGGGAGTGGACATTCTACTGGGGGAAACATAATAAACAATAGTTTGAGGTAGTGCTGAGTGCCATGAAGAAAATAGGACCATGTAATGATGAATGGAGGTTGAGCTCTACTGTGGGTTAAATGGTTAGGGAGGGCCTAACTTCTTTTTAGAGGTGATAATTTGATTTGTGATCAGTAACTAGAAAGAATCAGCCATACTGGTAATCTGGAGGAATCATGCAAACAAAAGGAACAGCAAGTATGTTAGGTTGTGTTTAATTTCAGAGAATTTACAGGTGTAAACTGGTTTGTGTGTTAGGCCTTTTCATAATTGCTGATAGACAATGTAAAAAGAAAGGTTAAAAATATTTTATGTATAGCAACCAAATGTAATGTGTTGACCTCGTTTCAGTCCTCACTCAAATCAGTTGTAGAAACACTTTTTTTGGAAAACATTTTTGAAACACTTTGGGGGAATCAATGTGAGTGGATATTAGATGATATCAAGGAATTACTAATTTTTTCAGGGATGATAATGATATTATGTTTATATAAGCATCCACTGATCATTCTTGCCTGCCCTGATTTTTACTTTGATGGTTGCAGAATGCTTATTTCAAACTCTTCCATCTCCTCTACCTTATCAGTAGGCCTTCTCTTGTATAGAAGAAGCATTCTTGTATCTATTACCATTATCGACTTTTGTACTTCCTATTTTATCCAATGGATTATAATCTGTTACTGCCTTTATTAATTTTAATGCCCAAATTGTCACACATTTGTCCAGTAGTAGCCTTTCCACCATGGCTCCTGTGTCTTTTTGACAAACAATTTTTTGTATTTCCTTTCTTTCTGGCACAAAGCAAGATGTTCACACTCCTCTTATATCTTTTGTGTGTTGGTCTTGGAATCAGCTATTCTCTAAGGCGGCCCCTCCTTTTTAGTGGGGAGTCCAATTTGCTTTTGAATTAACTGTTTATATATAGAAATAATCTCTTATTTCCTGGATCAGGACATCCTCTGAGAAACTTAAATTAGATTTTGATAGTGGGTTTATATTTCTTTGGAGATTTTATTTGTGAAGTAACTACATAAAATGTAGCAATTTATTATATTTATCATAAAACAACTATTTTTTTTCAAACAAGTAAGTTCTGGTTTGATCTTAATTGTGATCAAATGAAATAGAAAAGAATAAAATGTTACCTTTTTTTTTAAAGATTTTATTTATTTATTTATTTATTTGTTAGAGAGAGAGAGCGAGCGAGCACAGGCAGACAGAGAGGCAGGCAGAGGCAGAGGGAGAAGCAGGCTCCCTGCCCAGCAAGGAGCCCGATGTGGGACTCGATCCCAGGACGCTGGGATCATGACCTGAGCCGAAGGCAGCTGCTTAACCAACTGAGCCACCCAGGTGTCCCAATAAAATGTTACTTTGTGTTAAATTGTGTGTGTAGAGGGTTTAACCACTTAACTGTTAAAAATGATGTAAGGTTTACATAATTTTTTCTTTTTAAAGATTTTATTTATTTGTCAGAGAGAGAGAGAGCGTACAAGCAAGGGGAGCAGCAGGCAGAGGGAGAAGCAGGCTCCCCGCTGAGCAAGGAGCTGATGTGGGACTTGATCCCCCTGAGCTGTAGGTAGACACTTAACCAACTGAGCCACTCAATCATCCCCGTACTTATTTTTAACTAAGTCATCAGACATTCTGGTTTGAAGGAAATTGTTGCTTTTTAACTAGCCTTTTAAATGAAATGTTTTATTATGATACAGAATAATCTTTCGTATATGAGTAGAAACTCATAGGCACATTATTCCAGAAAGTTAACTGTTGCAGCTTGTTATGTTTCACAGTTATTCTCTCACCCAGTGCAGCATGGGTATTTGCCTTATTTATTTATCTTTTGTTTATTTTTATTTATCTTTATTTATCTTTTAAACCTCACTTGTAAGTATTTTTCCAGACAATATTTTGGTTTTGGTTTTGTTTTTTTTTTTAAACAAACTCTGGCAGGTTTTATTATAGAAAAATTTTGTGTGATTTGCTTTTAACCAGTCTGTTCTGGTGTGCTTTTAATATCAGTCACCTGGATCAATGATAGCCAGTGTGCATTCTCTGTAGTATTTTCCTCATGCTGTACCCAGTTCAGTATTATTGACACTGTAGTGATGGACACCAGTTTTGGCCAACATGGGATAGTATTCTATTTCAGATTTCCTCAGAGCTGGGCAGTTGTTGGCGAGGATAACCAGTTTTGCCTTGCCATGTCTGATCGTTTTCAGAGTCTGCTTATACCGCAACATGTACTTTGAACTTTTCGAAATGAGTTGGAGGCTGGAGTTGATCGACTCCAGAGACTTTTTTGTCTTCCTTGTTGCCACCATCTTCCTGCCTTAGGTGCAGGATGGCCCCAACCAAGAGCAGCCACCAAGACCCCAAAACCATTTTGAAAGGTTTTTAACCACTTAATTTTTGAAACAATTAATATGTACGTGGTTTCAAAAGTCAGTTCCACAAAGGCTTATAATGAAAAACAACAGTCTAAGCTACTATTCCTCCTAATCTCCTAGTTCCAGTTTGTAAGTGGAGACACTTTCAGCTCTTAAAATTTTTTTTGTGGTATTTACTTTCATATTTCTAATAGTATGCTTATATGTGTAGTTAGTTACTTATGATGTCAGTTTTGTCGTTATTGTTGTTTTTTCCTTAAAGATTCTATTTATTTGTCAGAGAGACAGAGAGAGCACAGGCAGGCAGAGACAAAGGGAGAAGCAGGCTCCCCATGGAGCAAGGAGCCCAATATGGGACTCGATCCCAGGATGCCGAGGTCATGACCCAAGCCTAAGGCAGCCCCTTAACTGACTGAGCCACCCAGGCGTCCCTTTTTGTTGTTGTTTTTTCAAAAATATTTAATTTATAGATAAAAGCAATACAGATGGAACCAAATCCACAAGTACAAAGGGTGTACAGGGAAAAAATAAATTTCCTTGCCATCCCTGTCTTTCTATTGTCCAGTTCCTTTCCCTGGAGATAAATCCCCTCTTAATATTTTATATGTATCCAGAGCAGCAGTTCTCGGAGTGTGGTGGTCTCTGGACTCTTGAGGGGGTATTCAGAAGGTCAGCTGGGTTGAAACTATAGTGATACTAAGTTCTTCACTACTTAACTATGTTGACATTTGCATTGATAGCAAACAGTGATGGGCACACCGCTGGCCCTGCAATACCTATTAAGACAGTGGATAAGACTGTACTAATAGTCATCGTATTTTTCATTACTACACATTTACAAAACCAGTTTCATTTAAGAATGAAAACCATGAGAAGCACCTGGGTGGCTCACTTGTTTAGTGTCTGCCTTTGGCTCAGGTCATGATCCCAGGGTCCTGGAACAGAGCCCCCCATCAGGCTCCCTGCTCTGGGGGGAGTCTGTTTCTTCCTCTCCCACTCCCCATGCTTGTGTTTTCTCTCTGTCAAATAAATAAGTAAAATCTTAAAAAAAAATGAAAACCATGAAAAAAAAAAGTTTCATCTAAGAATGTCCTTTATAAAGCAGTAAAATCTGTTAATTTTATTAATCTTGACCCTTGAGTGCATGTCTTTTTAATACGTCATGTGATAAAATGAGAAGAATGTTATATTTCCCTCATCCCAAATTATGCTTGTCTTAAAGAAAAATACATGTGTGATTGAGTTGCAGGCTGAACTAGCAAACTTAGTTGCTTTTTTTTTTTTAACATTTTAAAAGATTATTTATTTATTTATTTATTTATTTGACAGAGATCACAAGTAGGCAGAGAGGTAGGCAGAGAGAGAGGAAGGGAAGCAGGCTCCCTGCTGAGCAGAGAGCCCAGTGTGGGGTTCCATCCCAGGACCCTGGGATCATGACCTGAGCCGAAGGCAGAGGCTTTAACCCACTGAGCCACCCAGGCACCCCGCTTTTTTTTTTTTTTTTTTAATGGAACCATTTTTTTTACTTGAAAGAAGACAAACTATAGTTATTTAAACTTGGGTATTTGTATGTATTTTCTCAAAAATAAATGAAGTGAGCTTGTCACTTAGATGAACAACTGATAGAAATTATTACCAAGATACAATTAAGTCTTTCAAACAAAAACTTAGAATTTTGGGAAACACATCTGCCACTATGAGCCTGGCAGCTTCTCAAGGCCTTTTTTATGAAATTGATAGGGATATTAACAAATGTGATTTTTTTTTTTGGCTATCATATAGTTAAATGTGTCAGTGTCTGGAAGATAGGCATAACTTCGTGGACCAATACTTTTCATATGACCAATGCATGATATTACAAAATCATGGTGTGTGTGAAAGATCTACTTGGGGGCAAGATAAGTCAATAGATTTTTAGTGAAATGGTGTGAAGTTTCATAGATCAAGTAGCAGATTCAACATTGCAAGTAACGTTTACAAAATTACATTTATTAAGTTTTGAGATAATATCAAAGAATAACCTGCACAGTATCTGAATAAGTTATTAAAGACACTTCTCTTTTTTAACTACATACATGTGTGAAGGTGGATTTCTTATTAGATTGGATACAGAAGCATATTTAAGAATCCAGATTTCTTCTATTCAGACATTAAAGAGATTAGCAAAATTGTGTGATAGTGTCATTCTTAGTAACTTTCTTGAAAAACTATATTCATAAATGTTACTTAATATTAACATGTAATGGGTTTGCATATTACTGTTTTCTGAAAAATCTTTAATCATTTATCAATTTTATTTATTTTTTTAAATTTTATTTTCTAATATTAATAGATAAAGCTTACATATTTAAAGCTTTTGGGAGATTCTCACTTAGTTTTAAGAGGATAAGGGGTTTACAGTTCAAAAAGTTTGAGAATTGCTGTGCAGTTATCTTTTGCATTATCTTTGACCTCTTATGGAAAAGGAGTCCACTCTTCTTTTTTCTTCCATTGTAGTTGTGTCACAATTTTAGATTGTTTTAAATAATAATCCAGCATATATTTATTGCATATTAACTGTGAGCTCTAAGCTTTGAGGCACATGGTAATGATGAAAACAGACTAGGCTCTGTTGGGAAAACAAGGAAATATTACAAATAGTGATTATGGAAATAACTGAGCTGGAAAGAGAAGATGGGGGTAGGGTTCACTTTTTAAATAGATGGAGATAAGGGATCGTCTCAAGGACAAGGAGACATTTGAGCACAGACGAAAAGGAAGCAAGTGAGAGATCCTTCTGGCACTCTGGGGGACAATCATTCTGGGCAGATTAGGTAGTAATAGCTGTACTTGGCCTGCTCAAGGAAAAGCCAAGAAGCTGTTGTTGCTGGAGTGGAGTGGATGAGGAGAATGGTGATCTCCGAGGACATAGAGAGCAAGGGCTTAGGTCCTTCAATTTTAAGAAATATTCTTGGGACACCTGGGTGGCTCAGTGGGTAAAGCCTCTGCCTTCAGCTCAGGTCATGATCTCAGGGTCCTGGGATTGAGGCCCACATCGGGCTCTCTGCTCAGCAGGGAGCCTGCTTCCCCCTCTCTCTGCCTGCTTGTGACCTCTCTCTCTCTCTCACTGGCAAATAAATAAGTAAATAAATATTAAAAAGAAAAGGAATATTCTTATTTTAGCTTTCATGACTTTAGTCATTTTTTTTTTTCATTCTCTTTTTGGGGTTACTGTTGGTCAGATGATAAGATTTTGTGGCTCCCCCCTTTTTTTTTTTAAGATTTTATTTATTTATTTCACAGACAGAGATCACAGGTAGGCAGTGAGGCAGGCAGAGAGAGGGGGGAAGCAGGCTCCCTGCCGAGCAGAGAGCCTGATGCGGGGCTCGATCCCAGGACCCCAGGATCATGACCTGAGCCGAAGGCAGAGGCTTAACCCACTGAGCCACCCAGCCGCCCCTGTAGCTCTCTCTTTGTTGCTATTAGATTCTGTGTATGAGAGGAAGAGAATTAAAAGGTTTTTTTTTTTTTCATTTAGTGGGGATTGCAAGGAAATCTGAGATTAAGTTATTTGTGTAATTTAATATTTAAACAAAATATGAACTTTTTCTTTTGATAAATATCAGGAGCAAGTTACATTATTGATATAGAAATGGGCTCTCCAACTTTTAGTGTAAAATCGCATTTGTTTATTTATTTTTTAAATATTCTCCCTCTCTTTTTTTTTTTTAAGAGAGAGAGTGCACACAAACCAGTGCCTTTGTGGGGAGTGGGGAAAGCAGAGGTAAGGGGAGAGAAAACTCCCTTTAGTTTAGCTTGCCTTTAGGCAAGCTCCATGCCTAGTGTGGAGCCTCACATTGGGCTTGATCTCACGACCTTGATCATGACTTGAGCTGAATTCAAGAGTTGGGTGCTTAACTGACTGAGTCCCCAGGTGCCCCCAAATCATGTTTGAATATGTGAAAAAATACACATGTAAATAGGTTTGTAAATAGGTTCACTTTACAAAGTCTAAATCTACCATGGCAGCTGTGTTTTTTGTCTTTGACCACTGTTTTTTTAAAAATACAAAGTCATTAGCTGAAGAAAATCATGTCATGTAAGATTTTTATTACAGAACCTCTGTAGAATGACTATTATCAGGGGTTTGATTGTATTTTCTGTGAAATCACTTTTTTTAAAAGAAGATTTTATTTATTTATTTATTTATTTGAGAGAGAGAGAGAGAATATGAACATGAGGAGTGGGAGGGTCCAAGGGAGAAGCAGGCTCCCTGCCTAGGGAGCCCGATGTGGGACTCAATCCTGGGACTCCAGGATCATGACAGGAGCTGAAGGCAGTCGATTAACCAACTGAGCCACCCAGGTGCCCCTGTGAAATCACATTTCTTTAAAGAACTCTATGTACTGTGAAATAAAACTGGCCATTTTGGGGCACCTGTGTGGCTCAGTGGGTTAAAGCCTCTGCCTTCAGCTCAGGTCATGATCTCAGGGTTCTGGGATCTAGCCCCACATTGGGCTCTCTGCTCAGTGGGGAGCCTGCTTCCTTCTCTCTCCCTCCCTGCCTGCCTCTCTGCCTATTTGTGATCTCTGTCTGTCAAATAAATAAATAAAATATTAAAACTGGCCATTTT
>RCUC01149631.1:0-25000 GCA_003697995.1 Taxidea taxus jeffersonii
AACTCATTTAAAATTCCCCCTAAAAACCACCACAGCCTTTCAGGACAGAAAATAACAATGGTACAATTGTTACCATATGGAAAAGCAGTACACTGTAGGGTAATTAAGAATTTTAAAGCCAGACTGTTGTGTATAGAACGGACTCTCCAGGTATGAGCTGAATATAACTTGCATCAGGGATCGGTTCATCATATGAGAAATGGGAGTTGTTGTGGTATCTCAAGGTGGGGGGGCATGGTCTCAGCAGACAGTTACCTCACTTCCTCTTCCCTGGCTGGGCCCCAGGCAGCAAGCTCGGGAAGTGACCGGCCCCCACCTTTGTGGCTAAATCCTGATTAGTTGACTGGTAAAAGAGCTGTTCCCTTAGCCCACATTTCCCAGTGTGCACTGTAGGGCACTAATTCAGTGAGGTGTTCATAATTATGCGATTTTGAGAAATACCACATTTTCCTCCACCATTTTCTTGAAGACTCAAAACATATATATTTTATACTAAAGTCTCAGATGCAGCTCTCACTAAGAAAGTTTAGTGTTTTCCAATTGTACTGGATCACAGAACTCTTTCTTAAATTATTATATTTTAATTGAAACATAGTTGCCACACAATGTGACCAGGTGTAAAACAGTGATTTGGCTTCCCTGTACACTATGCTGTGCTCACCAGAAGCATAGCTCCCATCTGTCACCATACTCACTACTATAATACCATTGATTATATGCCCTATGCTGTGCTTTTCATCCGCCTGACTTTTTCATTCCATACCTGCAAGCCTGCACCTCCCACTCCCCTGCACTCATTTTGCCCATTTCCCCAACCACATCCATCCGGGAACCATCATCTTGTTCTCTGTATTTACGGATCTGTTTCTGCTTTTTCGTTGTTGTTTGTTTGTTCATTTACTTGTTTTTTAGGTCCTACAAACAAGTGAAATCATATGGTATTTGTCTTTTTCTAACTTATTTCACTTAGCATAATACCTTCTAGGTCCTTGATGTTGCAAATGACAAGATCTTATTTTTCTTTGTGAATGAGTAATACTCCATTGTATATATAGACCACATCTTCTTTATCCATTTATCTATTAATGGACACTAAGGTTGCTTCCGAGCCTTGGCTATTGTAAACAATGCTGCAATAAAGAACTCTGTTTTAACATTCTACTTATTACTAACCATAAAATTAGTTTTTCTTTTCTTTTTTTTTTAAATAAGGTTTACAAGAAACACATTTTGGGAAATGTTGCATGAGTGCTTATTGTTTTTAAAAAAGTTATGTTGAACTTAAAACACTGAAAGACTACTATTTTATGGTATATTTGCATATAAATTATTTATATCTATATTATACTTTCTTACCAAAATTATCCTTAGCATCTTTATCTCTTGGTGGAGATGATTTACTTTTTTTTTTTTTTAAGATTTTTATTTATTTATTTATTTTTGTCAGAGAGAGAGAGGGAGAGAGAGCAGGAGTGAGCACAGGCAGACAGAGTGGAAGGCAGAGGCAGAGGGAGAAGCAGTCTCCCTGTTGAGCAAGGAGCCTGATGTGGGACTCAATCCCAGGACACTGGGATCATGACCTGAGCTGAAGGCAGCCACTCACCCAACTGAGCCACCCAGGCATCCCGAGATGATTTACTTTTTTTAAGATTTTACTTATTTATTTTAGAGAGAGAAAGAGAAAGTGAGAGAATACAAGCAGAAGGGGAGGGGTAGAGGGAGAGGGAGAAGCAGACTCCCCACTGAATAGAGAGCCAGATGCAGGGCTTGATCCTAGGATCCTGAGACCATGACCTGAGCTGAAGGCAGATGTTTAATCAGCTAAGCCACACAGGCACCCCAATGGAGACTATTTAATAAAATTCTATGGCAAAAGAAATTGGCTGAGTTTTAAACATTCTCTTTATGAACTACACAAAGTAAATATTTGATAGTAACAATATATAGACACTTACAGGACACTTTGGAAATGCTTATATGATTTTAAACTTTAGTAACTTTATATAAATAGACAATGCCTAACATTTTTCCAAGATAGACTTAAATATAACTGCAATATAGAATTATCCATCTGTCAATGTGATTTCTCAACCCATTAAAATATACAATATACCATTTTGGCTACTGAAAAGTTCTGTAAACTTTACCCTTCTATTAGTGAATACTGAACTTGAACTTTATAAACAACTGCTCTATCAGAAACATACAAATAAATAAAACATATGTACATATGTTTGTTTTTTATATAATGCTGATAATGAAATCCTACAATTATAACTAAAGAGAACAGTGCATGATTTAGATTCCTTTCTTTTGACTGGTGTTATAACAATGTGGTGGGTACACCTGGGTGGATCAGGCAGTTAAGTGTCTGCCTTCAGCTCAGGTCATGATCCCAGAGTCCTGGGATCAAGCCCTGCATCGGGCTGTCCACTCAGTGAGGAGTCCTCTTCTTCCCCTCCCTCTACCCCTCATTCTGGCTCTCTATCTCTATCTTTCTTTCTCTCAAATAAATAAATGAAATCTTAAAAAAAATAATGTGGTGTCACAGCAATTAGTTACGTTTTCTAAAAAAGGTTTTATGTATTTATTTAGTTTAGAGAAAAAGGGCGAGAGCACAAATAGGGGGAGGAGCAGAGGTGGAGAGAGAGAGAGGAAGAGAATTTCCAGCAGACTTCACTCATTATGGAGCCCAAGGTGGGGCTCTATCCCAGGACCCCAAGACCATGACCTCAGCCAAAACCAAGAGTCTGATGCTTAACCGACTGAGCCACCCAGGTGCCCCTAGAGACAGATACTTCTTGAGAAAACCTTGAACCTCATAGTGGGCAAAATGTTTCCAGGACCACTAAATGGAAGTCAGAGGACAGAGACAAATCTTCCTCCCTTAAGGAGTCAGTCACCTAGCAGGGACAGGATGTACTCATATCTCACAGGTAAACAGTGTTCCTCAACAATGTCGACATGTCCGTACCTCACATACTTTAAATTCATTCCCTTTTCAGCCACTTCAGGTTCTGACTGACACCTCAACTAATGGATGTTGACTTTCAAAACATTTTATCCAGGTAAAAAACATCAATGTAGGTCGAATAATGGCCATCCAAAGGTATGAAGTCCTACTCCCTTGAACTTGTAAGTGATATCTTAATAGTACCGCTGGAGCATTTCATAAAGGAAAGGGATGTGGGTGGAAAGAGAGTTTAATCTTAAGCAACTTTGGTTAAAATAGCTTGATATTACAAATGCTACAGAACATGTAACTAATTGAATACATTGCAAAGGCCTCCCCTAGGACTTTGGGAATGGCTGGGGGACTTGAGGAATGCTAGAGCTTAAGCTTCATTTACTCCCCAGTGAATACATCCCTGCACTCATGGGATCTCATTTCTTTTAATGCAAAGAGGAAAAACTTCACTAACTAAACTCATAAGAAGCCATCCCAGACAGACTCCCTTATATAGAATTCTTCTCTATAGCTGATGGTGCCATAAAGATTGCCAATTCTTATTTCAAGCCATTATTTCCCCCAATTAACAGCAGATTCTAAAGGAGGATGACTTTTAAATTGATATGTTCATCTGCTTTAAGCTTTGAAAAAGGAGATAAAGGTAGTGCATCTGCCACTCTGCACCCTCCCCTAACTGGTTTCTTGGATCTAAAACTATGCTCATGTGAATCGGTAATAGTACTATTGGGAGCATTCCAAAACGGGAGCATTTGCAACAAAATGCTTCTTCACACATTAACAAAATATCTGTCATCACATTATTTTCACCTAAAGGTTTCAAAACACTTAAAGCATGGATTATCGAATGACGTTTGGGTTGATAAAATATGCTATTTTAAAGGACATTTTATATTTCTGAGAACACCCTACTGGTTAAAACTAAGGGAAGAAAAGCTTTATGCAAGGCTAAGACACAGCTGCAGGGTGTGAGCAATCTCTGTTTTTGTTTTGCTCATCATGTTGCTCTGCTTTTTTTCTTCTTGCTGTCAGAAAGCATGAATGAAATAACAGTATGAGAATTGGTTTCTTTTATCATTGAATCTGACAAGATACCAAAGCCATAATATTGCTCAAACACTTAATTGGGTATGCAAAACGCATAAGAAATTTTAATAACTTTCAGAAATACTGAGAAGAAACCAGAAAACTTAATTTAAATTCACACATAATACATGTTCAATAAATATTCATTGATTCGTATTCTAAAAGCAAAAACTGTTTTTGAAGAATGCACTTTGGTAGTAGTATTTCTTTCTGTAGTATTTCTTGAAGCAAAGTTATATATAGAAAAAAATATAAAGGAAATATCCTCTTTTCTGGCTATTTGGAAATTAACGGTTCAAAAACATCTTGACTTAACAATATCTGGTGGTATGTAAACTTATTTATTCTACTCTGATTATAAGTTTTAAATCTATTATGACTAAATTTTTTTAAAGACTGAATTTTAAGGCTGAACTTTTACAATCGTCAATTTAAAATTGACTTTAATTCACTAATTTGTTGTCATGTATTTTTCAAGTAAGTATTGAATAAATACAGGATAGCCCCTATTAACATATGAAATAAGTAAAAAGGTATGAGGAATACAAAAAAAAAAAAATTGCCCCAAAACTCTGGAAAGGGAACACAAAGAAAATGTTAGCATTAAATAAAACTTAGAACTTAGTAAAACTTAGACCTTAGAAATAGAACTTAGTAAAAGAAGTAAAATAAGAACCGAGAAGACACGGCTTTCCGCCCCCCAACACTCCAAGATGTCTGTATGGTCCTTGCTATTTTCCTTTTGGTTACTGGATCTTTCTTGACCCTCTGCTTCTTAAGCCAATGATATCTATACACTTGTATACACTTAACTTACACCCTTTTACTTACTTTACTGAAATAATTCCTTTACTAGAAATCATTGTGAAGATCATGAAAAATCAGAGATTTCCTGGAAATGAGAGTCTGGTTTAATTGTTTGACTCTCAATGTTAATTTCAAACTCATGTTTAGCTAAGTCATTCAGTTGCTTGATTTGCATCAGTGCGTCAGTAACATTAATAATCAATAAATAATCAATTCAAAATGGTGATGATTGTGGTGATGATAAACTCCAATGTGAAATCCAATCTCTGTACAACAGGTAGTCTTACCTCCTCCCCTAGGCTTTTGTCTCTTCTGCCAGTTCTTTTATTATCTTAGGCATAAAACAGGCTTTGGCTGGACAGGGAAATTCACCAACCCTTGAGTTCACCCTGAAATTTCTTAACTCTGGTCCTCTAATTACTTTCATTCATGCTGTTCTAGACCAGAGATTCTCAACCCTGGATGCATATGGAATTACCTGAGAAGCCTAAGCCTTACCCCCAAACTATTTAAGTTAGACTCTCTAGGCATCAGTATCTATTTAAAAGAGTTCCAGTATGCTTCAAAATGCTAACATGATATGGGGGAGAGGATGGGATGGTGTCAAGGGATAGCGAAAGATGTTTAACATTTATAACTGTTGAAATTGGGTGATGAGTACAAGGGAGTTCATTCTACTATTCAGCCTACTTTGCAAACATTTGATATTTTCCATAATAAAATTTTTTTTACAAAAGCATCCAAGGTGGTTTTAATGTGTAGTCAATCCACTTCTTGGGGATCCCAATCTGTAATAGGAACCATGAAACTAGACTCTTCAGTCTCTTCTTTTTAAGGCCTCCATTAAGTAAAGTTTATAAATGCTTATGCTGGGCTGGAATAGTCCTAGCCCATGTCAGGTTCTGGAGACCCCTGAAGGGGCTTACATTTATTTAGATGAGGTATACCTTTAAACAAAAAAGCTATAGGTCCTAGGGTAGATGTGTGTTCAGGGAAAAGTAGGGCATAAAGAAAGTGTGTGTGTGTGTGTGTGTGTGTGTGTGTGTGTGTGTGTATCTCTCTGTGTGTGGTAAGGGAGGTACATTGTACCTCAGGGAAGCATCAGGAACTGCTTCATGGGAAAGTGACTGTGAAGATGAGTTTGGTGAAATCCTACCCACCCTTTAAGATCCAGCTCAAATTTTACTTCCTACATCCTTCATCTTTGTTACCAAACAAACATAATCTGTTTCCACTCTGTGTTATAACCCTTTGTTTCTACATGTAATTTCAATTACATTAGGCTTCGTGCTAGTTTATTGTAAGTTCCTTGAGATGAAAATTGTTTCATTTATATTTGCATCCTTCAAAATCTTCTAGAAAAGTGACTTTTGAACATTATAAGGACTCAACATACGTATGCAGAGTTAAATAAAATCAGTTATCCTTATAGTTTATTGCTGTATTAAATAACGTTGTCACATCACTTGACATTTGAGTTTATACATGTGCCATAACTGGCAAACAATATTAATTTAGGAAAGAGTACTGGTCTAAAAGAAAGATATGTTAAGTTGGAAAGAGAACCTTTTCTCTTTTTTAGTCAAAAATGGACACTGCTCTTTTCAAAGAGCTATAAATAAACACCCTAATTTTTCTCCTCACTGAAAGAGGCACACTATCTAGCCAAGTGCAGCCTTGAATGTTAATTTTGTTCTATTGAAAGCACCTGGGATTCAAAGGCTTTTCCTTCTCTGGCTTGCACAAGAGCTGTTTTATCTGCTGCATAGAATTTGGAATGACCCAAATCTGTCACTTTGGTGGGAACAAATAATTAAAAGAAAGTTGGTTGACAGAGATAAAAAGCACAGAAAAAGAAAAAAAGCAAAGCACAGTAAAGTATCAGTGAGGCGCTTTCTTGGCACTTCATTGATTTCGAATGAGGTACTATTTCTTGCTTTGAACTTGGTAAATTCGAAGTCATTCTTAATGCTTGGTTTAAAAGTTCTGGCATAGTTAATAAAATGCTTGAGGGCTCACACCAGAGAGTATATTAGTAAACCTACTAATCAAGAATGGCAGAAACACAAGGAATGACTGGGCTCCACCTGCCTGTCTGAAGGCTGACTGGATCCATAAGTCTCCTATTTTTTTCTAACACTTAAACCTAATCTCTTTGCAGGCAATGTGCTGGAGCAGGAAATTTAGAAATGAACTCCACCATGAGAAATACACAGAGATTCCCAAATAAGTATTTGTGCTCTCAAGAACAGGATTTTTGCTTCTCCCTCCCACTTCCTCCCCTCCTACCATGCCTCAACTCCAGTGAGGACAAAACCATGATATGATACTACAGAAAATCTGTTTTTAAATGCTAGAAAACTTGTATTTTGAGAAAAATCACAAGAAATCACAAACAACAACAGGTGTATTTTTTATCCTGTCAGCTTTTTGCTCACTAACGTTCCTGCCAAGAACAACTAGAAACACTGGATAAAATATTACAAAATATCTACTTGAAAGATCAGAGACCTACCAGGGTGCATGTGGCTTATAGGATCAAAATCCCAGAGAGAAGAAAAGCACAATAATGTGAGCCCAACATTCACCAGCTTTCCTTTTTATGGCATTTGTCAATTTATGAACAGCAATTAGAAACTAAAATTGAGAACTTCTAACTGTCTTATTATACTGGAGTTAAAAAAAAAATAAGGTTCTGAATCTATCAATGAGGACAGACACTAGCTTTCTGCTGGGACCTAGAAAATGCTCTACACTGGGAGCAGGAAAAGCTGGAGAAAGAGAGGCCCTTATTAAGGTGTGCTTTCCATCCTCTAATCATTTGCCAGAAGGAAAAGAAACCTTGCAAACCTTAAATTTTATTTAGAAGTTTTTCATGCCCAATATCTGACATTCAATTAAAAAAAAATATCAGACATAACACAAAATAGATAAAATGACTAAATGCCAAGAGAAAAAACAGAAAATACAAACTGACCCATAGAAGATCTATATTTTTGGAGTTTAACAAATTAATTAATTAATAAGTTCAACAAATTACTTGATGCTGATGGAGAACTTCAGGAGAGAACCTGAAGCCTAGGTTAAAAAACAATCAAAGGTAAACTGTGAGGGACACATGGGTGGCTCAGTCGGTTAAGCTGCTGCCTTTGGCTCAGGTCATGATCCCAAGGTCCTGGGATCAAGTCCTGTATCAGGCTCTTTGCTCAGCAGGGAGCCTGTTTCTCTCTCTGCCTCTGCCTGTTTGCATGCTCTCTCTTTCTCTAACAAATTAATAAAATCTTAAAAAAATTTTAAAAAAAGGTAAACTGTGAAATTGAAAATTTTAATAACTGAAATTAAGAACTCAATATTTGGATTCAATACTGTATTGGACAAGTTGAAAGGGATAGTGCCTACCTTTGGGGTATAGAAAGGAGGTAGTGATATGAGGTACAGGGGGTCTTCTGTGATTTCAGTTATATTCTCCTCCTTTATCCAGTTACATAAATGTATTCATTTTATTGTCTTTCAAATTGTACATACATGATTTATGTTCTGTTGCATATGTGCATTAACTGATGAGACTTGTCTTAAAACATATGAAATACCCCCACAGAGACACCAAAATTCTTGGAAGGATGGAGTATTTCAGAAGGCTGAATTCCTACAGGTAGGGGAAACACAAGGACAAAAATAGACAGTAACATTATCAGTGTTAGCATCTTAAATGGCCTCCTCTGACCTGACTTGCTGGGTTAACTGCCATGCACTTCTCCCTCTATTCACTCTTCTGGCGGATGTCCACAGTATGTTGAACACTCCACTAGAAGGTCAACACATTTTCTTCATTAGGGTGTGTGATTACAGGTCAGTTGTGTTTGCTACCAAACCTGAAACTAGGCCTATTGTGCTTGTTCCTTTAATAATTCAAGATTTAGTTAAGTATTCTATAAACTAATGACATTTGAATGCAAAAAAAAATGGTTTCTGTGAAAAGTTGAATACTTCCTCAATAAAGATGACTTAGTAGAGAAGAAAAATAAACACTACACAATGAATAAGGAAGGTCATTGAGAAATAACATTTTTGTGTACACCATCATTATGCATTGTCCATTAAGAGGAATATGAGTGCCCACATGAATATACAGATATGTGCATGATAGATATAACCTAATCATTATTACTTCAAAGGGTTGTCCCAAGAGTCAAATTAATTGCTATATCTAAATTACTTAGAAGCACAGACTAAATGGTAGCTATTGTCATTAGGCATTAATATAGAATTTGGATTCAAGTTCTTAAGCAGAAATAGCTGCATTTTGTGAAGATTAAAAAAAAAATTCTATTGTTACAAAATAATTTGCTGACTTAGATGAACACAATCTCTCCCTCAAATGACTATATTATGGCAATATTGAAATTAAGTGGATTACTACTAATAATGGGAAGTATATGCAAATCATATAGGTTAATAATATTTAGGCACTTTTTTTCCAGTTAGAAAGAAACAATCAGAAAATTTAAAAAGATTTTTATAGTTGACCACTAACAGAACCATAAACTGAACCAATAAAATCCATGGCTTTAATTAAAAGAAACTTTATTATTTCTCTCCCACCATCACTTTAAATCCCATAGCTTTGCTTCTTCCTCTGTCTGACAAAAATGTAAGATAAGTCAGACTTACCTTAAAGAAAATTACAGACTTCTCTAATCATATTTGAGTAATAAAGACTATCTCAATTCAGTAATAGAAATATGCAATGCTTTATATCCACTCAAGTTTCAGGTTCTCTCTTTCCCCACAATATCATGGCTTCTGCAGGCTAGCTGCAGACAGTGGGAGAGTGGCTGTTGCATTCTTCCCTGGCTGGACTTCTACTCAACCCTATCCTGATGCCTCCATTTGTGACTGTGCCAGCATTAGAACTGTGCGGGGAGAGGGAGGGAGGGGAGAAAGGGGAAGGAAAAGCCTTACTTAACACAAACTTTCCCTGAGGTTGGGATGTACTTGAAGTTGTGTCTCTCCTAGGACCACCTTCCCCCATCACTGGAGGCATCTCTACCACAGTCCCTGTTGTAGGACATTGTATCTTTTCTGGCTGCTCACCTTATTTAGCCTCTGGGTATATGGTGGTGTGTCTCCCTGTTAGGGTCACTTTGAAAAGGCACCCTCTGATGGCCCACATGCAAGGACATATTGATGTTACCATTTCCCAGAACATCCTGGATAACACAGGTAACCTCCAGTGCAGTGACTTCCCTTTGCTGCAATATCAGAGCAGTTGGCCAGCCCACTTCTTCTTCTTCTTTGCATTCCCCTGGTACTAGTTGGACACCAGATATTGGATGGCATGAGTGTGCAGGGGGACACTTGTCAAACTCCCCAGTTTCCCCAGACTTGAGGTAGAGAGAAGCAAGTCCCCTCTTCAGGGGTGGGTCATACAGCATATTAACTACCAGACCCCCAAATTTTCTCTCCAGTTCCAACCCTTCCTGGCCTCTCCAGCCTCGAGGCTGAAGGTGGGGGATCAATTTGGGTCCAAACACTACATTTTCACAAATCTCTTAATCAAATCTTGCATAGTGATTTTCTACCTTACTTTGCACTATGGTTGGCATCTATTGTCTTGGATCTTCAACCCAAATGAGACATAAATAATTCTGTCCCCTTGAGCCATTTTTTGCACAACTGAAATGACAACAGAAGCCTACCTAATTCACTGATTTGTGTTTGCATGTGTCAGTGCTTATTAAATATTCATTGAATGCTGAATATATGTGCTACTACGTGTTTCCTATTTGTAAACACAATTTGATTAAATGATTATGATGGAAGATGGCGAAATTTTCTTCAGACCTTTTAGATTGGGTTAGTTATCCTGTCAGAAGGGGTTTGGGCTACCTGCCCTGAGACCAGTAGCAGGGACTAAAGGCTGTTATAGTCTTTTCTACACCTAGGTCTCTAGAACCAACAGTCCTAACCTTGTGAAAAAAAAACAGAGCTTCATGTTCCAGATGTAACTCTCTTTATCTCACTTTCCCCTGAATTCTGTAATTCATTCATCAGAGCATTTTAGGCTCTGAGAAAATGGATTTAAAGTCTGACTCACCATCTTTGTTCTGGCTCCCAGCTGGTAAATAACCCTCCAATCAGCTGGTAAAAGGGAAGTTTCACTTAATAATCAGGCTTCCTCAGACCCCTACTGGAAAGAAATCAGGCCACTGGAAGGGTTCTGAGACATGGGATCTAGGGACACTGTGTCTGGTCTGCGGGCAGCACACAGTTTGGGGAACTGGGAGTGGTAACCAACCTGCGTCTCCACAGTTGGGATGAGGTGAGCTGCTGGGTAAGGAGGAGTAATTACCTGTGAATGACTCTTCTTCTGGGACAGAGGCTGGTCCCCATCCCACCGCACTGAGAATAGATCCAAAGCCCCTACTGTGCCTGAAAGTCCATATCGGCATCACCTCTGACCCCGCTCCCCAGTTAGGGCCACTCTGACCTACTTGGTATTACTCAAAGAAGGTAACTCACATCTGCCTTGGTCATTCCACTTGCTGGCCTCTCTACCTGGAAATGACTTCCCCCAGATGCATGCCCAGCTCACTCGCCCACTTTTTTCAGGTCTCTGCTGTAATACAGCGTCCTCAAAGAGACCTTCCCTGAGCACCCTACTTAAAACAGCTTACAGTATCATTACCCCAATCACCCTACTCCATATCAATGTACCGATTCTACTTCTGAACTTTAAGGCACCAATTCCTGCCTGATGTATTAACTTTTCTCTGTTTGCTCATTTGCTGGAGCCCACCTGAGAGTAAGCTTCATTGGGGAAGGGACTTTATTATGGCTTTTCCCTAACACCTTGAACACTCAGCACATGCTCCATAAATATTCTTGAACTAATGAGTATTACTCTACTTGCTTTACATTTTTGTTTGGGTCACGTGATGTATCTCATCTGCACGGAAGTCTGATAGTGTGAATTATAAGCTAAACTGTGAGAAAGTCTTATAACTAACCCAGGACCATCAGAACTGACGCTACAGAAATTGAGTGTGAGTGGCTTTCTTCAAAGTTACATGAAAAAATGATTACAGACTAGTTTCCTATGACTGCCAGATTACCACAAATGAGGTGGTCTAAAATGACAAATTTATTCCCTCACAATTTTGAAGGCTAAATGCCCCAAACCAAGGTGCTGGCAGGGCCACCACCCTCCTCTGGGGCTACAGGGGGTGGAGGATGGCTTCTTCGCTCCTTCCAGCTTCTGGTGGCTATTGGCAGACTCCAGTGTCAGTCTCTATCCTCACATCATCTTCTCTTCGGAGTCTGTGTCTCACCACCATAAGGACATTTGTTTTGGGATGTAGAGCCCATCTGGATAAACCACAGTGATCCCCTCCCCTCCAAATCCCAAATTCAATTATATCTGCAGAGACATTTTTCACTATGGTAACATTCGTAGGTTCTGGAATTGAAGACACAGACATAGCTTCTTAGGGGTCCACTATAGAGAGTTCAGTGTTTCTGATTCACAGTTAAACTTGTTAAGTCTGCGATTGCCATTTAGAGGCCAATATTTCAAAAACCTACTTTTTAAAAGGAAATATTCATCTAAACCACATAGCACAAATACAGTTTAATATTTGAGTGACTGGGATCAACCTAAGCTGAATTTTTGCCATACGTACTCAACAATAAGGCCAACCCGGCCCTTTGTAAAGGTGTGGGGCAGGCGGTGTGCCTCTGCCCCTGCCTTCTTGTTACCCTATTTCCTTTTGAGCACAGCACACCTTCGCTATTATATACTGCCAGAATCTACTGGCGGCTCTCCAGCACAGTTTTGCTTATTTTTAACCTTGTTGTCCATATTCCTCAGGAAATTTTCTGCTTTTATTTTTTCCCCCTTAGTGTTTATTGAGGTAGTATGGCTAGACTTTGATTTCTTTTTTATCTTTTTTTTGCAATTCAGATTTTAATTTTAGACATTGACGTCCCCAGTATGGATTGAATTGTGTCACCCTCCCCCACAAAAAGCTATATGAATATCCTAAGCCCCTGTATCTAATGTGATCTTATTTGGGAATAAGTTGTTCACAGAGGTAATCAAGTTAAAATGAGATTATTATACAAAAGATTTTATATAATGATATATATTGGGGGGGGATAATCCAGTATGATTAGTGTTTGTGTAAAAAGAAGAAATTTGGACACAGAAACAGGCATGGGCAGAGGGAAGAAAGCCATGCAAGGATGGAGGATTGGAATAATGCATCTCCAATCCAAGGAATGTCAAGGACTGCTGGCTACCCTAACTTCCACAAGCAAAGGTTGCTTAATTACCATAAGCTAGGAAGAGGCAAGGAAGGAAGATGGCCTTGCTGACACCTCAATTCAGACTTTTGGCCTCCAGAACTAATTGATCCTAAGATGATCAATTTCTGTTGTGTTAAGCCACCCAGCCTGTGGGACTTTATTATGGCAGACCTAGGAAGTGATGACAAGCCCTAAGCTACCCTATCTCCTTTCCTTCAACACACAGAATTCAGTCCCATCCTGCTACTGCCCTCCTAGTAGCTATCTGAATTTTCATCTCAGTACTCTGGTAAGACTTAAAATAATGCAACAAAAGGCTAATAATCATTTGTTTGAGGCTCCAAAAAAGTTTTTAGGAGAATTGCTTTAAAATTTGAAGCCAGTGAAGACATGAGTAATAGTTCCAAGGTAAGGGCTTATTTATATAATCTCAAATTGGCTACTGAATATGTTAGTTCCTATAAAGAAGCTACATAATTATTTATTGAAACATGATTTAAGAAGACAGGAATCCTGCTGTGAGAATAATTGCACAAGGGGCAAAGACTGGAGTCATTGTCTCACATAAATTTATGAATTTCTTAATTATTAAAATATGAATTTTCTCTTTTTTTTCCCTCATTATCTTCCTTCTTTCATGATATGCCCTCAGCCTGCCTACTGGGCACCATCCTTGCTTGCTCCAACTGTAGGGGCAAGAGCAGAAGGGGTCCTTGGTATCCCCCCGGATGCTGCAGAAGGCTGGATCCTACCCTGGGGGTTTGAGGCCTGCCAGATCTTGGTTGTGGAAGGTGCTTCTCAGTGGGCAATATGATTATTATGGGTTCTCCCAAGCATTTTAAGATTGTTTAGGTGGGAAAAGATGTCTGCACCAAACGTAGTTGGTAGTTTTATGATATTTTTAACTCTGAGAAGGAAGTTTTCCCTCTACCATAACGATTATTGATATTTCATCATCTAATATATGCATTTTTAGAATTCCCAGTCTATACAAAAGCAAGATACTAATTCAAATTCTTTAAAAAAGGATTACCTTCCCAGAAAATATATTATGCATTTTTACCAGGGGCCTTGATCCAAAAACAGGGTATATCCTCAACACTGAGGGTTGGTGAGGGTGGTTTTTTGGCAAGGGTTTTTAATGTGTCTTAAAGCACCCAGCAAGATAGCTGCCTGCTCTGTCTTTGTCTGGTTTGTCCTGAACACTTAGTGACATGAAAGTGCAAGTGCAAGTTTGTGTGCAAACTCTGATGGTCAGACAGTGTGGAGCATCCCGCTCATGGGAGTAAAAAGGGTCCTACCAAGTTCCTCAGAGGAACTCACATCCAAGTTTCCTTAGTCAGGACATCAGATGATTGCCCCCTGCCCCTGAGACCAATATTCTACCATACTCCCCACAGATAACATTTCTATGACCTTCCTTAAGTAGCAACCAAGCAGCACTGGGTCAGTGTCACCATCTGGTAACTAGTACTGCAAACCACCTAACCTGAAAATTGTTCACCACTTTCTTGAGCAAATTAGACATAACAAATACCAGTCCTAGCAATCTGCTTTTCCTCCAGTGCCAGCATTCACAATAAAGCTATGCTTCAACTTTTCCTTCTTTTATTTAATTTCCATATTGCATATTCCATATTAATTTCTATTATAAATATATAATATTTTAGATGAAATTATTTTAACAAGTATGGAGAAATGTGTTCATAGTTCCAAAATATTGAATTATTATTAGAATTGGGCTTTTGGTTTGCAATCTCTTAATAATCTGAAATATATATATATGTATATATATGGCACCATATAAATCCTTTACTTCAACACCAAGATACAAAATGTGCCATTTTCTTTCATTCTTTAAATATTGTATTTTCCAATTTTTTTTGCTGTAATGGCAGGAAATTTTATCTCATTCATTATCAGATTCCCTTTCCGCTAGTCCCACCAGGGTTACCCAAAGAGCTAAGGATTCCTATATAGGCCGGGTCTTACATGAAAGGCCCTTTGGTCTTTGATCTTTATGGTTACTACCAAATGTAGTGGCAGCCCACAGAAGACAGAGAGATGGTTCTATTGTTCTTAACAAAGGGGACTTTGTCCTTAACAAAGAGAGGTCTTTGTCAAGTATTGAGGCTCATTTCCCCAGATCTAGCCTCTCTAGGTGCACCAGACAGGTATTCAGAGGTCTTGCCATCTCTCCAGAATGCTGAGGTAGCTGTTCTCTCTCTGTTCTCTCACTGCCACCTGCCCAGGTGGGCAGCATCCCTGTTCCTCTATTAGACCCACCTGCTTTCCTGGTCAGAACAAGCTCTTTCAGTTGGCCACTTTACATCCTTATTCCCTACCCCATTGACCTCTATTCTTCACCCAGCACCCCCATAAGGCAGATATTTTCAAAATCTTTCGATTCTAAAAACAAAAAAACAAAAAAACAAAACTTTCTATTCTACCATGGGAGTCAAGGAACTTAAATCCTTGCTTGTTATCAAGCCTGGGACATGGGGAAGGACTAAAACTCCTCGTTCCTTCTGATTCTTTCATAGGCAAGCAAATAAAACAGAAAGCAAGCAAAAGTAGCAAAGAAACCAGACAAAAAAGCACCATAAAATTAATAACCTAATAAACTGCCCTTCAACACATGTGTAATTGTGATTGATCTCTGATTTTTCTTAATCTCATAAGGTGGTTTTCACACTCTGAGGAGTTACATGTCACACTTGCCAACTTATGTCATTAGGTCTCTAGAAAAGGCTAATAGAAGAAACTATTTGGAGAGCATTTTGTGTGTCTCTATGTCATTCTGATTTTCTTAAATTGGAGCTATTCCAGAAAGATTTTCGCCTTTGTGTGATATGCCTACTTAACTCCAAAACATTTAAAAATACTTTTTGAGATGAGAGACAAGATCTACTGGCAGGTGATGCTGCCTACGGAAAGGGGGAGATCCGTTACTAACTTCTTCCTTGCTCACACCTCGATTCATGCTTTGTCCTTGAATCATTAGCATAGTCCCAAAGAATCAAACATCTACAAGGAATAAATCTATTATTTCTCTTCTTCCAAGGAGAATAAAGATATGAGAGTTTGGATAATACATTTACGAGTTGAATAGCTCTTTTTTTAAATGTGTTTTTTCCTTTGAAAACCAACTTCTTTGAGTTTTCTTGGAAAAATTTTAAAACCCTGCAAGGCTGGTGATGATAAATACAGCCCTTGGCCAGCTTTGCCTGTTGTTGGAGGTGGTGATATAGTTTCCTTTTTTTAGTTATTTCAGGGAATTGAACTCATTTAAATTTCACCATTTAAAAAAACCCCACCCCCAAACAGTGCTGTTTCATGTTGTCTGAATAATTCACGAATGGGCAGATGGAAGTGCACATATAGCTACAAACCGAGTGTCCCTTCATATAAGCATCCTTCTGTGAAATATTCCCTATTCAGTTCCATGATGGTTAAAGCAGTGCATAGAAGGAATCAATGCAAACAACTTCTCCACTAAAATACCACATTTACGAGGATTTATTAAAACCGTTCCCAGCCAAGCGATATGTCTCTGAAATCTTACAGAACAAGGACAGAGTAATTAGAATCCAGGCATTGTACTACAAAATAAGCATCCTGTCAAAGGATTACCCTCCTGGTTCTGAGTTTCTTTATTCCTTAAAAACGTTTTAAGATAACAATGATTGTTTTACCCAGGCAAAAACAGGAACAGAGAAGTAGAAATCATCAAGCTACCACCATGTTTTCCTGAGATAACCCAGACCTCCTGCCAAGCAGCTGTTGGGGGGGCGCTGCATGACTCAGAGAATGAAGCTGAGGTCTCAGAGCCTGAATCTAATTTTTAGTGACCTTGTGAAAATTACTTGGAGAGTCTGTGCCTTTTCTTGCTTTTAAGGTGAGGGGAATAATATCAGTCTCCTTCAAGAGAGTATGGGGGTGAATAGCAAATGAGTATAATTGAAAATGCATCACTAATACTCTATGAAGAGCCACGTGAAGTACCCAGTGATAACTCTACTCAGTGTAGGATGACTAGAAGGTGAGTTGATGACAAATAGCCTGCTGTATTTGTAGATCTACAGTTCAGCCACACTGCAGCTTGGAAGTCTTTTGAAGGCTTTGTTATAGGCGGAGAGCATGAATAGCTCATTTTGGTCCCAAAGAAATGGAATTAACACTTGCATGTTCAAGCATTTCAATAAAAATTTGGAAGAAATATGTCTCCTTCTAGTTTAGCCCAAGATCCTAGATGCTCAGAAGTCATTTAGTCCCCCACCACCCATGCCAGTGTATAGGAACCAAATCCCTGAAGAGAGTCATTTCCCATGGGAAGATATTCACTACCTCCTAGTGACTGCATCAGAAATTCTTCCTGGTACTAAGCTGAACTCTGATTCCTTACAGCATCTATCTGATGGCTCTAGTCCTATTGTCTGAAGCAACAAAATCAGTCTGTTCCTTCCTCCATGTGACAGACTTTCAAATTATTGAAGTCAGAGCTCCCATTTTTCTTGAGTTTCTATCTTCAGCTGAAGTATTTCCATATGTGACATGGTATTTGTAGAACCTCATTTGTCAGTGTCATCTTCTTGTAATTCAGTCTAACTTGTTATTGTCTTTTTTTTTTGAAGATTTTATTTATTTATTTGACAGATAGAGATCACAAGTAGGCAGAGAAGCAGGCATAGAGAGAGAGGAGGAAGCAGACTCCCTGCTGAGCAGAGAGCCCCATGTGGGGCTTGATCCCAGGACCCTGGGATCATGACCTGAGCTGAAGGCAGAGGCTTTAATCCACTGAGTCACCCAGGTGCCCCTGTTTCTTTTAAAATGTAGTCCTCAAAATGGTTCACTACCTTAAGGGCTGGGTCTAATAGTTCAAAGCACACTGAAGCTTTTTTTAATTTAAATTTTAAATTTTAATCAAACAGGTATTTATTTGGGTGATTTTTATGTTTTTGGCAGAGCAAAACAGACATAATTCTTATCCTTACGAAGCTTATGTTTGAGAGTGGTAGAGGTGCATGGAGAAAACTCCCCTCCCAAAAGAAAGTTACAAAAAGTCAATAAAATAAGTCCAAGTCTTTAGATGTGTTATGGTGGATGGTTGACTGGCACTCAGCATTTCACCTTCTTCTAGCTTCTATTCCTTTTCTGGATAGCCTGGAAGCTAACACTACACTTCCCAGACTGCCTTGTAGGTAGGATTCTGGATGGAATTAAGTTCTACCAAGTAAATGCAACTCAAGTAGGTTTTTTGTCAATTACTTTTATTAAAGCAATGAAAAGCCATTGAAGGATTTTAAGCAGTGTTCTACTATTTATATCTTTAACAGGTTTAGATACCTGATAAGGTCAATCTGTTTTTCTTTCTTTTTCTTTTTGAAAAAGTTTCTTTTTAAAAAATGTTTTAAAGATTTTATTTATTTGACAGAGAGAGAGAGAGATCACAAGTAGGTGGAGAGGCAGGCAGAGACAGAGGGGGAAGTAGGCTCCTCATTGAGCAGAGAGCCTGATGCAGGGCTTGATCCCAGAACCCTGAGATCAGGACCTGAGCCGAAGGCAGAGGCTTAACCCACTGAGCAACCCAGCTGCCCCTGAAAAAGTTTTTAAGCCAGTTTTTGCTCAGTTATTCTTCTAGATGCATTTTAGAATAATTTTATCAGTTAAAAAAAACCCAACAGTGGATGATTATATTGAGTTAAGCTTAAAAATTAATTTGAGAAGAAATGACTTAATTTTTCCATCATTGACATATTATTTCTCTCCACTTATACAAATTAACTAGTTCTCAATAAACTGAATAGTAAACTACACATATGAAATAGTCCTACAATTGGGATACTGTGAGAACTTACTATAGTGGAACCTAAGCCCTACTCATGATTATAGGCAAGTCTTTCCAAAAGTAACATCTTAGTTGAGTCTTAGATAATAAATAGGAGTTCACTAGGCAGAGAGAGAGCTGAAGGAACAGACTCCCAGATAACTTGATCAAATTATAGGAAGGTCCAGAGGCAAAAGAGAGTATGGAAAGATACTTCAAGACACTGAAAAATTTAATAAGACAAGCACATAAAATCCAAAGGAAAGGGGGACAAAAATGGAAAAATCTAGGTAAGAAATGACCAAATTATAAATAGCTTTGAAAGCTATATGTGAGAGTTTAGATGTGTTTATTGAGATTAGATGGTAGAACCACCCTGATGTGGTAATGGAAGTGTAGGGATGGTGAAGGAAAAAGAGGTGTTAAGGAGAACACCCAGGATTCTGGCTTTGGAAATGGATGAATGGCAGTGCCTTTCACAGAAACAAGGAGAACAAGAGAAGAATTGTGTATGAGGGAGAAAAGATCATGAATGTACTTTTGTACCTCTTGAGTTTTAATTCCCAAGTGGAAATTTCCAGCAGACATTTGAATCACAACCAAAGATCAAAACCACAGAAAAGTAATGTAGGTAGAGATTGATTTTTGAGTCATGTGATAACTGAAGGCATGGAAGTGGACAATATCAATCAAGGATAGTCAAGATAGTTCAAGAAGAACAAGAAAAGCAAGATTTAACTTGGATCCTTTGTTCTGAAGCCCAAGGATGAGCTCAGATAAGTGAAAAGTCTCATCACACTGGCGATTCATACTGCATTCACGTAAACTTTCTGGTCTATTTCAAACAAATTCTAGGGAGGATACCTGGTTGCAAGTGGCAGATACCCAATTCAAACTAGTTAAGAAGAAACAAAAAAGGAACCTGGGTTCAAAGTAGGAGATCCAAAGTAAACTTCAGATATAAGTACATCCAGGAGCTCAAAAGCTTACTTCTGATTTGCAAACTTCTGTAGAGTATCTCCTACATGGTAGATGAGATGAACTCCAGCCAACCCAGCTCACAACCTCAAAGCTTGACAATATCAGTAGGAAGAATATTTCTCTCTTCAAATGTAAATATATTAGTCCTAGGGAAGACACCAGTTGGACTTGCTTAGGTCTTATCCCAGCCATAGTTCACTTGCAGTCGCCAGGATAATAGAGAAGTATCATTGAGCATCCTGGATCAGGAGCTCTAAGAATATATAAAATTCTCAAAATCCACTCTATACCTGAATCAGAACATCCTGGGAAGAATTGCAAGAGTTGTTTTTTGTTTTTTGTTTTTTTTTCTTAACAAGGTGCTAGAGTGATTCTTATTGAGGGGAGTTCACAGATCGTGTTTTGAGAATCATAGCAAGTTCGCAAACTGGCTGGGATGGGATGCTGCCTGAAAAGAACTCAGGAATACACCTCAGCCTCGGTGAAGCTGAAAAACTTTCAGGCTTTGGAGTAGACTTGAATGGACTTGGGGTCAAATCTGGTCCAAGTCCATTTCTTAAATATTTGAGCAGGCCATCCCTTAACTCCCCCAACATTTAGTTCCCTTATCCCAGCACACAGGGAAGACTCCCTTAAAATGGTTGTGCAAGGTTAAATAAAAGAGCATTTGTGAGGTCCTACTGCCCACTAGCACTCACCATTTCTTAGGGTCCTCAACCCCATGGCTAATGTCCAGGCTTTCCGTTGTTCAGCGGATAGGTCCTGCCTCTTGTACCATCTGACAGTTCTCAGAGTTCATTCTTCCTTCTTTTCGGGTCCCTGATGCTGCGTTTCTGGGATGTGAAACCCTGCCTGCCCACCTAGACCCTCACTGTGTCTCCGCCCCACCTTTTACCTGCCTGACCTCTCCCCACCCCAAACTTCCACACTCAGTCTCCTCAGTGAACCTTTTTAATCTCCATGTTTCATACTTCTGAACCCAAGCCTCAGGCCTGGAATATATTTTCATGTGCAACTTAGTACAAGCAGTATTGTCTTAAGGTAAAAGATCATCTGGGCCTTTAACGAGGGCCAGATTGCAGGGGAAAATGCAATTATCACTCCTTTTCAGGAGGAAAACATTTCATAGAAAGGACTTGAGAATAGACTCATAAAACTCTGCCTTGCAGAGCCATGCTTGATAAAAATAGATCAAAAAAGAAAACCCCACAAAAAACTACCAATGCCATGTTACATTGCCCATATATTTGGTCCTTCATCCTTTTAAAATTTTCTTTATTTCCAACTGCCATCATGGGAGAAAGAGAAAAGCAGAGAGGGTACAGAAAACTGACCTGTACTTTAACAAGAAAATGGCTCCTGACGGGGTTGACACAGCAATCATTAGAAATGGGACAATGAATTAAAGGGTGTCCTCACTCTATGACCTCAAGCCAGCAGAGAGATTTTCACCCTGAGATGGGGCAGGCTATGATAATGTTGCCCGGTATGTGGTGGACAGAGGTCCTCTGTCCTCATCCTCACAGAGGATGCTGGGAAAACATAGCTTTTGCAGTTTCTAACTTTTTCAGATAGTGAGCACACTCGGCTGTCTCATGCACAGTCTGCCCTTCTGTGTGTCGTTGGGTTTGTGCCAGAAAAATAAGCTAGTGGAGCTCTTACTCAAGTCGTCCAAGGAACTTTATTCCATGCTTTGTTCCTTACAGCTGAGCGGCATTTTTATTTTAAAGAGCTCAAGAGTGACAAGATACTATTTTGGTCTTGTCTTTTCTATATTATCCCTTTTTTTTTTTTCTTTTCTATATTTTCTTTGTCTGGCCCTCCTTGTCTCCAGAGACGAAGGGGCAGGATAAACTTGGAAATCCTGGCTTTTGTTCTCCCCAAATCCTAAACCCTGGAAGGAGGAGAAAAGCTGTGAGCCCAAGGAAAGTGACCTTAATAAGCATGGCAGGTGAAGGGTTCCCCGAGATCAGAAACATTCCCCAAGGCCCAGGGTATGTATGTGTGTGTGTATATATATACACACACACAGAGAAAGAGAGAGAGAGAGAGTTGCAATGCCTCATGCCTAGCCTCCTGGTAGTGCTACCAGAGAGGCAGGGAGATCTCTGAAAATCTTGGGTCCTAAGAGCAAAGGGACAAAGGTCTGGCCTACTGCAGCCAGACCATGGAGATCAAGGCTTTACAGGTTCTCAACCAGGGTCATAAACCCCACGTGGCCATGTTCCAGGTGGGTTGATATGAGGTTTGGAGTGGTGTAACTGGGAAACTAATGGGGTTGGTGCAAAACCCTAGTGTGTGCCTGCCCAAGGACAATCTAATCCCACATTTAAAACTACTGTGGTGTCAGAAGAAACAGACCTATTGTACTTGACAAATTTTGGCCCATGGTCTAGGGGCCATATTGAGTGGGACAGTGATTGTCTTAGTAGTAATACCGAGTATAGATAGATAAGGCTCAGGGGGCCCCCAGTGGCTTATTGCCTCATAAGTCCCCAAACATTGTCGTTTACTCTGAGAGGAACGGGAGGAGAAAAACATTGAAACAACCAGGTGAGCTACTCATAGAAGTATCAGAAACAGATTAAACTGAGTTATAGAAATTTCCTAAAGTTTCTTACACACCTGATTTATGGGCTGATACTCCTGTCATCAGAGAGGTGTCTGGGATAGTCCGGGTTTTGCCTGCTTCTCTCTTTACTGGCTCTTCCTTGTCCTTGTTTAAACTTATGCACAGAGAGCTTTTATTAAAAATGAAACCATTGCTCAATCTTAGATTTCCCTGCAGACGCCTTGTTATCTCTTCCTCTTCCTTCAAAGTCAAGCATTTTGACCATGTTTTGTTTACTTCTCTCCCCACCTCCCACCTCCCTGTCTTCCTCCACTGAGCAGGACCTGGTGCACATCCCTTGCCTTTCTTTCCACCGAAACCACTCCTTCTTGACAAATCTATTGGCAAATTTTGAGTCCTTACCACCAACCAGCGGTATCTTTGACACCACTGCCCCTCCCCTGTCATCTCACCTCTCTCGGGGCTCCTCTGAAATCTCTGAGTCCTTCTCTCTGCCCGGCCTTTATATACCTGTGTCAAGGTTTTACCTGGATCCTCTTCTCTCTTCATTATCTCTGTGCTAAAATATCTAATTCTGGGGCGCCTGGGTGGCTCAGTGGCTTAAGCCTCTGCCTTCGGCTCAGGTCGTGGTCCCGGGGTCCTGGGATCAAGCCCCACATCGGGCTCCCTGCTTAGCAGGGAGCCTGCTTCCCTTCCTCTCTCTCTGCCTGCCTCTCTGCTTACTTGTGATCTCTATCAAATAAATAAATAAAATCTTTAAAAAAATAAAATATCTAATTCTGTGCCTTCAATTACCATCTTTAATTTTTTTTTGAATCTGAGTAGAGATGACACATGATGCTACATTAGTTTCACATGTACAACTTAGTGATTCAGCATCTCTTTATGTTATGTGGTGCTCACCACAAGCGTAGCTCCCATCTGTCACCACACAACACTATTATAGTCTCATTGACTATATTCCCTGAGCTGTACCTTTTATTTCTATGGCTTACTTACTCCATAACTAGAAGCCTATATCTCCCCCCAACACCCATTTTGCTCCTCTCCTCATTTACTCCCCCCTCTGGCAACCACCAGTTTGTTCTTTGCATTTATGGGTCCAATTCTGCTTTTTGTTGTTTGTTTATTTATTTTTTTTGAACTCCACATATAACTGGAGTTATATGTGTATATATGGAGTTTCTAATAGCATACGCCCAAATAAACTCAAAATGGATTAAAGACCTAAATGTGAGACCTGAAACCATAATAATCCTAGAAGAATGCAGGTAATAATTTCTTTGACATCAGCCATAGCAACATTTTTATAGATATGTCTCCTACAGCAAGAGAAACAAAAGCAAAAATAATCTGTCACTACGCCAAAATAAAGCTTTTGCACAGCAAAGGAGACTATCAATAAAACAAAAGACAATCCGTTGAAAAGAAGAAGATATCTTGAAATGACATATCCAATAAAGATTTAATATTCAAAATATCTTATGAGCTTATATAACTCAACACCAAAAAATCCCACAAAAACCGAAATAAGTAGAGACCTGAAAATAGACATTTTTCCAAAGAGACATACAGATGACCAACAGGCTCATGAAATGATGCTCGACATCACTCATCCTCAAGGAAGTGCAAATCAAAACCATGATGAGATACCATCTTACACCTGTCAGAATGGCTAAAGGCAACATGACAAGAAATAGCAAGTGTTAGCTAGGATATTGAGAAAGGGCAACATTTCTGCAGTGTTGGTAGGACTGTAAACTGGTACAGCTACAATGGGAAACAGTATGGAAGTTCCTCAAAAAATTAAAGATAGAAATACCATATGATTCATTAATTCTACTACTGGGTATTTACCCAAAGAAAATGAAAACATTAATTCAGAAAGGTAATATGCATCCCTATGTTTACTGCAGCATTATTTACAATAGCCAAGCTGTAGAAACAACTTGAGTGTCCATCAATAGATGAATGGATAAAGATGTGGTGTGTGTATGTATATATGTATATATACAATGGAATATTATGCAGCCATTAAAAGGACAAGATCTTGACATTTGTGACAACATGGTGGACCCAGATAGTATAATGCTAAGTGAAATAAGTCAGACAGAGACAAACAAATATCATATGATTTTCCTTAAATTATCATTAAAAAAATCTCATAGTGTAGTTGGATTGTGTCTTACCTTTCTAGTTTCACAGCTCACCTACCCAGTCTCCAAGTCTTTTCAAGTCTTCACATCAGCATATTTCAAATCATTGTCATTGTCCAAAACTAGTCTCAGACTCTTGCTATCTCTTACTAAGATTTTGAGGGTAAACTTCTGGCTGGGCTTACTACTTCTCATCTTGGTTCCTGCCAATCAACATCACAGTCAGAGAGAGTCTTCTAAAATAGAGACCAACACTGGGATGCCTGGGTGGCTCAGTTGGTTAAGTGGCTGCCTTC